>JAVXUP010002521.1:0-124943 GCA_033070095.1 Escallonia herrerae | reverse complement strand
TCAGCCCAGTGCCTGACACTTGCCCGCAAGCTTTCAGTTTCTGGCATCTAAACCCCCAAAGGTCACGCGTCTCAGTTATTACATGACAGTCATGTCAACTCATGTTAGAAAAAGAAAACAAAGTAACAAACACTTCGTAATACCCTCTATAAAATTTCTTTTGTCAACATCAGGTAGAGACGCACAGTAAATGTGGAATTTGATATAAAGTGAATTAGATGCTTGAACTTGGATTCACCTTGACTTTCTTGCCTGTGTTAATGTTGATTACGAAGTCACCCTTCCGAATAACACCTTCATGTATCCTATTGAAGAAATGAGAATCAACATAGCTGTTCATCATCCAAGATCAAACTTAGCATATAAACAAAATGAGGAAACGGAAATGGAAATAGCCATACCTAAATATTACAACTGACCAAAACGCCCTTCTTCTAATTTAAATGCCAAGGCAACCAGGGGTCCAACTGGAGTTCCAGACAACTCACCCTAAAAGCAATTACAGTCAACAAAGGAATTTGATAAAATAACTGGCAAAGTCAAAATGATAATACTAAATTTAGTACCTTCTCTTCATTCTTGGTTTGGTCAAGAGCATAGTTACTAACTTCAGTTGACAAGGCAAATAACTAAGAACACCGTCAAGAAGTGGTTGTACTCCCTGTACTCAAGAGAAAATGGGAATAGATACACATGTTAGAGTTGTAAAAACCACTAGTATCACAATAGTCCTCAAGAAGAAAAGACATTATGTTAGATAGCGATGGAGTCACTAGAGCAAGTAGAATGGCCGTGAAGTAGGCAGCTGAGTGTAGACAAGATAACAATACTTGACTACGCTGCTAAAGAAATGGTAAGTAGAGCATGCGAAACTTATACACTTCGGTACTGGCATAAAATACTGCTACAGAATGCATAATCTGATGTAAGTGGATCCATAAGTATGAGCAGATAGAAGATCTACAATGAGTACAATGTACATCGAATTGAAGTTTAAATAAAAAAAACATCTTCAAAGTGCTGGCCAAATAGTTCAACTAAACCAACAGACAATAGCATATAAAGAAGCACTCCGTCACGGTTTGCAGATTTTTGTCTTGTTTGGCCACGTATTCCCTTGGTTTGGGTTTCTTCTATTTTGTTCCATTTTGTGTTCGTGGGTGCCCCCCTCCGGAGACATTTTACAATCCTGAATATCAGATGGAAAATATTTTCATTTAAGTTCAATAACCATCAAACGGGTAATCTGGTTGTTGGCACTTAAATTTCATCCCAAAAGTTACTTCGGACTCGTATTGCACTGTTTGGACGAGGCAAGTAGGTTTCAAGCTTCATCAAAGTTCGAATCCACATCATTTGATTTGAAGGTTAAATAGAGGCGCACAAGGTTCGTTACAAATCGATGGGCCGAAATCTGAAGGTTTTTGTGAGCCTAACGAGGTTTCAAACTTCCCCTGAGTTTGATCTCATGCATGTGGACTCAAAGACGGACTTCGTAAATTGATAGACCATTAAGGTTTTGAACCCTTCAAAAGTCGAAACCATTTGGATTACTTCAGTGTTCGAAGCCCAAACCCAAAAGAAGGATATTCTTCACGTGGTTAAATTATCTTCTCAGGGCGGTAAGCAAAATGGAGAAGGACTTATCAGGATAAACAACCTGATAAGCCTGAAAAGATTCCTGGAAGAAGCCTCTGTAAAAAGAAAAGGTAAATCCTACCTAAAGAGGGGATCAAGTTTCAAAAAAGTCAAAGAGAGAGAAGAGAGAGACTAAAAAGCAGAGAGAAAACAGAAGCCCTACAGAAACCTTCAAGCGCTATGGCTTAGAAGTATAGGGTTCCAACCACCTGTTGATGGAAAACTGTGTAATTAGGGGCTAATCTCCCGTCCTCAATAAAATTTTGTTTTCTTCAGAGTTCATATTTGTTTCTTGTTCAGTATATCTAGAATCGGAGGTTTTCGTCGTCAGTTCGTACGACGATTTAATTAAAGATTTGACAGGTGTCTAATCAGAGATAGGATCATCATAACTAAAAACAAACATCAGCACAAAAACTCAATGTCGATGGATGTTTGTTAGCACTTGATTTTTATGGACCCTTTTTTCGTTAAGGTCTCAAAATCAACGCTAATGCCGGTAACAAAAAATAAAGTAATAAGTAACTCCCACATATGTAGGACAAATAACTTAGGCCAGTAAGAAGACCAATCAATGAAAATTCCTCCCTTACCAGCCAGGGCTTTAGGAATAGTTAAACTTTAGACTGGATAGCTTTCAAGGAAAATTAAGATTTTTCACTCCATAGGCCAGCTGGAAAGGTAGTAGGGACGTTAACTTTATTAGAGTAGGTTGCGTCACTTGCAAGAAATCAAGAACGGGTGTTATGAAATATTTGAACAGCAAACAGCTTCTAGCAGAGCTGAAAATGAGCAGTATTATACAAGGGAAAAGTTTGAGGTATTGGCATATTCTAAAGCAAGACTATACCTCGTCAAATTTTGTACCATAGATAACTAGGAACTCTCATCATTATCAAACTAATTTTTCATAAAACTCTTTTCTATTGTCATGTTACAGTTTGCTCTAAAAGCTTAAGCTGTTAAAAATAAACCCGACAATAAATATCATGTTTAACTACAGAGGAAAATCAAATTGCACCACCATCAAGCACACAAACAAACAAATTGCACCAATATAAAGGGGACCAAATACAAGTTGGGAGAGTTGAACACTAGACCTTGTCAAACCAGAGCTTTGATACCATATTAAGTAATCATTTGCTCTACAAACTTTAGCAGTTAGAGAATGGGCCCAACAACATATATCGTGTTTAACATCAATAAATGGTAACGAAGTACTGAACATCGAACTGACGGCCAATAAGCAGGATATTGAGCAATTAAATCTTTAAAGTTTAAACAAACGAATTCAAGAAATTAAGAGTTTTTTGTTTTCAAGGCTGCTACGCCTTTTAAAAGGTGAGTGGAGAACATCGAGAAGGATGACCAAGGGTCTGTTTGACAAAGCTGTAGTTTTTAGTTTTGGTTTTCGAAAAAATAAAAACCAAAACTACTTGTGGCTTTTTTTTTTATAAATAAGTGGATGTTTGGTAAAGCAGTTTTTGTTTGTGAGTTTTCTTTCCACATTCTTTTTTTCATTTTTCCTTAAAATGTCTCTTCTTCTCTAGCAACACCCGCCAGCCACGTCCATCACAAGTCGTCCCCACCACGAAACTCGCACCACCACAACCCCTCCCCTTATCAAATCACAGATTTTTGCAACGACGATGGTGCAATTGGCGAAGCTTGCAAGCATAGCGGAGGTGACGACAATGGCTACAACGTCTAATTTGAGTGCCGACGTTTGGTCGTCACAGATTTGCAACGATGATTGTCGGATGGAGCATGTCTGCGACGGTGCAATGGCGGCGACGGGGTAGGAATGTAAGTGGCGACACTGGTGGGGTGACGGTGCCGGTCTCGATGGTGGTCGTGGGTGTGTACGGTCGGCGGTAGTGGGTCGTGGTGTTGGCGGCAGTGGTGGGATGTTGGCAGTGGTTATGGTTGTCAACTCGGAAGCACCGACGCCCCTTAAAAGTCGACGTATAGTGTCCGACACCTCCGAACACGTGTCTGACACCTCTCAGCGGTGTCCAAATTTATTTATTTATTTTTTAATTACCGGACACCGTGTTGGATACCTCTTGAAGAAGTGTCGGACACGTTGTGAAGAAGTGTCCACGTGTACGGGGCCAAAATACAATATTTCAAATTTATTTGAGGGATAAATCTGGGGTTTTCTAAAAGTGAACATTTAGGCCAAACCCTAATCAGATCGACCCAGCAAAAGGTACCTTCTTCTTTCTCTCACATCTATTTCTATTTTCCTTCTTTTTGTTGCCTATAGCATCCAAGTTTGCCAGTCTAGAGTACGATAGGTCAATCTCTCCAACCTCATTTACAGACCCATGTAACTATATAAACCTCTCATTTATGCCTTTGGCCCCATGTCTTTTTTCCTTCTCTCTTGTTATTGTTGAGACTCTAATCTTGGTACTGTTGAGACATTCAACTGATTTCTTGTTGCCGACCTTTTTTCTAGTTACTGTTGAAACTATTTCATGTTCCTTGCTTTTTTTCTCATCCGTTTTTCTAAATGAAATTCAGTTGCTCCAATGTGTGTGTATGTATATGTGTGTGTGTGTGTACATATGAAAAAGTTCAACGGTGTCCTGCGGTGTCCAAAATTTGATTTTTTGAAAATTGCGGTATCCGGTGTCCGGTCTCGGTCGGTGTCGGACACGGTGTCCGTGTCTGTGCTACCTAGGTTGTCAAGGGCAATAGCCGACAGTGGTGTGTGGTAATGGTGAAAATGGCCGTGGTGGTGGGTCATGGTGATGCCGGCAGGTTTGGTGATCGTGGTGGTGCCCTGTGTGTGATGGGGGTTTCCTTAAAATGTTGTTCATTATTTTGCTTCTCACAAAGTTTGAAGGTTGGATCTCAAAACAAAAACCAAAACTGAAAAACCCTAAACTCCAAATTGGAGTTTTCAAAAAAGTCCCGTTCTAAAAACTGATTTTCGAAACTGAAGGGAAAAAAAAAAAAATGTCTGTCAAACAGGGTTTTTTCTCTGGTTTACAAAATTGGATAAAAACTGGGAAGAAAAAGAAAAAAAAAACCTCCGTCAAACGCTACCTAAGACTCATCTAGGAAATGCACCAAGAAACTTTACACTTCATCCTCGTAAGTTGTCTACAACCGAATCGTACAAAACAAAACATAGCACTTATTGCAATTTATTACCACTACTAATAGGATTTTTTTAATTTAAATAGGCCCTCAGCTATGTTTTACGCGTCGGAAGCCTAAATTTTTTAAATCAACCAGAAAATATGGAATTCATTAAACTTCAAAAAGATGTGAAGAGAGGAAGGGAAAAAGTTAAAAACAGAATATTAGATTTCTCTTCATCCTTCTGGGTTAGATCTACATGTCAGACAAAACGCCGACATCCAAGACAAGACCAGATGAAATGAAGGCATCAACGTGCACTTCCCCTTGACTCGATTAAACTCGTTTTTAACGAGATGTACATGATTCAATATAAAATTTTGACATGGTTTGATAGCACCATCTTTACATGGAATATTATCAGCTAACTAGAACTGGAACTCATAAAAGTTAGATACTTTAAACCGAAAGAGCTTCTGAGTCTTGTATAGTATTTTCTGAAATGGCATGTTCACAATATTGAAGTGGGGAATACTGCAATTGTCAAATGGAAAACACTAGTAATCACTACTTTGTCAAAAGGAAGATACTGCAACATTGAACTTGTAAAAGTTAGATACTTCTAAAACATAAAGAGCTTCTAAGTTTTGTATAGTATTTTCTGAAATGACATGTTCCCAAATCATTGGAATGGGGAATACTGCAATTGTCAAAAACCACTAGTAATCACTGCTTTGTTATTTTAACTTACGGCTAGAGCAAAGCCATATAAAATCAAGAAAAGAAATTCTTCACCGTATATCTTTACATGGAATATCTTGCCATTGCTATCATCACTAAAGTACAGCCGCACTCCAGTGCCACCGCGCATCTATTGTGCCTCTCCCACAAATCCACCCCTAGGAAGCTGCCCTGCCGTCCCCACCAAGAGCCTCCATTGCAGCCCCTCCCAAGCCGCCATCGCACTGAAGATCCATAGCAGATCCTTCCACGCAGTTGTCGTGCACCTGTACCAGCCACCGCCATCCACCGCAGCTACTCACTAAGACAACACCACCTTGAACTTCCACCACTATTCTTTCCCTAAAGCCGTCATGCAGTAGTAGGACAGATCATCCTTCACCATGGCTCCTCACCAAGTCATTGCCGCCGCCCTGAACCTCCACCGCTGTTCCTTCTACACTGTCGTGGTGCGACGATACTCCAATTACCATCCACGAACTTTGCATCATACTGGTCGTACATCAGCGCCGCCACAGGTTTTGGCTCCAAGTTTGATTTTTAGCCACTTGCTTCAGTGTTTTTCGATGGCCGCTCGCCCAGCTGTACCAATTTTTTCGTCCATCCGTGCATTCTGTGATAGGTCTCAAACCCTCCGAAGGTACGCTTTCTCACTTTGAAATCTGTTTTAATTCTTGTATTATTTGGTTCATCGAGCAAATAACTGCGGGTCATAACCTTGACCCAATTTTCTTGCCCGGTACCATTCATATTCCTACCATTCGTCATTTTTTTGCCTGCCACCTTGGGACACGAGCACAATGCTGTTGTCTTAATTATTCTTGCGTTTCCTGTTGACCATCTGCAATGCTTTAAATTTTCACACTCAAGCAAATTCTGGACGGGTTTCTGCATTTTATCATGGTTATTGAACGAGATAAAAATGTCAATGAGCAATTCCAGACGCTTGAAGATTCTGTGGAATCTCTTCAAGTCAGTGTCACCGACTTGTCCCCTCATTTGGAGGAATGCCTCCACCAAATCCACATTTCTGGCGGGAAATGCAAGCACCGAGGAGGGAGTACTGATGAAACCATTCCTATTGGTCCGAAACATAACCAATCTGGCCTGCTTACCACTCCTACGGGGCCCCATTTTCCATATTAGAGAACCCTTCAGGACTCTCGTGCTCATAATTCGACTATGGGTAAAATTCAGGCTCCTATGTATGATCGTGGGCCTCATTACGAATTGGATGACTTTGGATGATGCCACGCGTCGTGTCAAAGTCGACGCATCTAGCTTTGATGGTCATCTCGATCTTGGCCATGTTTTAGATTGATTAGCTTAGGTGGAGGACTATTTCAACTTATGTTGCATGCAAGACCCGGAGCACATTAGTTTTGCTAAGATGAAATTAATTGGAGCTGCCAATGCTATTGGCGGGAGTCGAGGATACCCTCGCGTGACTAGCTGAACCTCCCTACCTACTACCTCACCACCTCCTACCGTCTATACATGTCTAATGTAGAGTGTAACCACCGTCACAATCAAGGTTATATAGCTAGTCGTTGTCCTCACCGCACTTTCTCTATCGCTCAAATGGAGGCCCGTCAAAAGGACGAGGTTACTGTATAGGGTGTAGGTCCTCAACATGATTCTACAGACTAGTGTGAGAATGTTTAGGTGATGACATCCCTAGCCTCTGTTATGCAGTGCATCTTGTCTACTCCTCATCCTACACCATTCTGTTTTGCCTAGGTTGGTAAGACCTCTCTTCTAGTTTAGTGGGATGTTCTTCCTATGGATGTTGCTCGTATCTTAATTAGTCGCCCACGGCTGCACGACTTAAAAGTTGATCATCATGGCCGAGATAACACCTACACTTTTAAGCATAGAGGGAAAGCAATCAAGCTCATACCCACTAAACCCCTTGAGAAACTTAGCCCCTTAAAGAATCCACGACCACCCCAAAAGTTGCGTAGTCTTCAGCTTCTTAATCGTCAAGAGTTTGAGGCGGTGAGCCAAGAATCTGGTCTTATGTTAGCCTTTGTGGCACGAGAAACCTTCCCTGGCCCTCTCACACCCTCAAACGACTTGTCCCCTCAAGTTGCTCAACTACTAGATGAATTTCAGGATTTGACTCCCAAGATCCCTTCCTGTAGAGCTACCCCCTTACGAGACATCCAACATGCCATTGACTTGGTCCTTGCATCCCGTTACTCAACTTGCATCATTATCGAATGAATCCTACTGAGCATGCAGAACTTCAACGGCAGGTTGACAAGCCTTTATAGTGAAGAACTGTTCGTGAGAGTATGAGTCCTTGTCCGTGCCTGCCCTCTCCACACCTAAACGAGACGGTTCTTAGCAAATGTGCATTGATAGTCATGCCATCAATAAAATCACTGTCAAGTATTCGTCTCTCATTCATCCCCTAGACGACATGTTAGATTTGATGGCTAGTTCTTGTTAGTTCTCGAAACTTGACTAGGGCAATGGTTATCATCAGGTTCGGATTCGACCTGGCGATGAATGGAAAACTGCCTTCAAGACCCTATGGTCTTTATGAATGGTTAGTTATGCAGTTTGGTCTATCTAATGCCCCCAGCACATTAATGCGAGTGATGACTCAGATCCTACGCCCCTTTCTCTTTATCAGGGAATTCTTAGTAGTGTACTTTGATGATGTTCTGATCTTTAGCAAGACCGCATAGTCATTTGGACCACCTTCGTCAGGTTCTTAACACCCTCCGTATCGCCAAGTTGTTTGCCAATCATAAAAAATGTTACTTCTTGCAATCTTGTGTAGCCTTTTTAAACTTTATTATCTCCGCAAATGGAATTTTTGTCGATCCTGAGAAGGTGCCCGCAATCATTGACTGGCCTAAACCAAAGAACATTTTTTAGGTTCGCAGCTTTCATGGCTTGACCACATTTTACTGGTACTTCATTAAGAGCTCTAGATCCATTGTGGCTATGAAGAAAGGGGATTCCAATGGACACCGGCAGCCAATCGTGCCTTTGAGACAATCAAGCAACGCATTATTTTTGTGCCCGTCTTATAACACGCAGACATCTCCCAAGTCTTTGAAGTTTCTTGCGATGATTCAGGTGTTGGCATTTGGGGCATGGTTAAGTCAGCGTGGCCACCATGTCGCCTATTTTAGCAAAAAACTCAATGATGCTCGACAGCGTTACTCTATCCATGATAAGGAGCTTTATGGCATTGGCGGTACCACTTGTTACCCAATGAATTCGTTTTGTAGTGTGATGACGAGGCTCTCAAATACCTACAAGCTCAACACAAGTTAAATCCCCATCATGCCAAGTAGGTTACCTTCTTACAACGATACTCGTTTGTTCATCGTGCTCGTGTAAAGAACAAAGCTTGTGATGCTTTAAGTCATATATCTTTCTTGTCTTACAATCCATGAGCATCCATGATGTCGGCTTTGATAGACTTAAGGATCAGTAATCTACTTGTCCTGATTTTAGTCTTATCATTCAATATCTTCAGGCCAGCCACCATCATGATCATCTGTATTTCATTGTACGAGATGGCTTTTTTTTTCTTGGGACTCGCTTGTGCGCCCCTCGCACTTCAGTTCGTGATTTTCTTGTTTGGGAACTACATGCTGGTGGGCGTGCTGGCCATTTTAGGAGGGCAAAAACCAGTGCCTTTGTTGAAGACAGATTTTATTACCCTCTGCGAAGCGAGATGTACTAGCATTGTTTCTTAGTGTCGCACTTGTCAATTAGCTAAGACTGAGACATCTAACACTGGTCTTTACACTCCCTTAACTGTTTCTCACCTCCGATGGAAAGATGTGAGCATGTACTTTGTCTTTGGCTTGCCCAAAATTGCTAGTGGGCATGATTTCATCCTTGTTGTCGATCATTATTCCCGCATAGTGCATTCTATGTAGCAAGAGTGTGCTAACGCCTCTCATGTAGCGAAGATGTTCTTTCGGGAAGTGGTTCGCCTTCATGGCTTACCCACATCTAATGTTTCTGACTGGGATGTTAAGTTCATTAGTTACTTCTGGAATACTTTATGATAACTTTTGGCACTCAACTCAAATTCGCTTCGGCTTCCACCCCCAAACGGATTGTCAAACTGAGGTTGTCAATCGTAGTTTGTGTGACTAATTGCGCTCTTTAGGAGCTCCAAGGTGTGTGGGATCTGATTCTTCCTCAGGCTGAGTTGGCCTACAATAACTCTGTTAACCGCACCACTTGTAAGACTCCTTTTGAAATTGTCAATGGTTATTCTCCCCGTCTGCCTATAGACATGGTTCCTTACTTCCCTACTCCGGCCCGTCAAAATCCACCGACGTTTTTGCTCAACGTATCTGCGATTTACATGCTAAAAGACCTGTCGCAAAATAGTGTTAGAGTAACGAGAAATATAAACTTGCTGCAGATGGCCATCGTAGGCACTCGAGTTTAATGCGGGCAACCTTGTTATGGCTCCCCTCCACCCCGAATGTTACCCCCAAAATTCCTTTAAAAAGTTGCGTGCTCGAACCCTTGGTCCATTTCGTATCCTTCACAGACAAGGCCCTAATGCTTATTTGCTTGACTTGCATTCTAATATGAGCATTATCCCAGTTTTCAATGTGCAGGACTTGTTTCTTAGCGAGGTGCTTTGAGCCTCCACAGCATCTGCAGGGCTTCCTCCGAGTTTCATTGTTGCATCTCCTGTGCTAGCCTCTCCTTCCGACTTATCACAGCCACCTCCGACCATTGACAGTATGAGTTCAAAACAGTATCCTCTCACCAACAGGGCTACCAGTGCTTTCTCGTGCGATGGTAAAACTGCCCCGTTACAAATGATACCTGGCTTACCAAGGGCGAGCTTTGCCGTCTTGAACCCGCTTTGTTATAGCAGTATCAACATTTATCTCTTTAGAGGAGAGCTCTTTTCAATCCGGGCAGAATGAGGTAAGCACGACTTGGCGTAATCAAACGACTTGGCAGACTTATTCTCGAAAATCCAAGACATAAATTAAGGATTTTATTTTGTTTAGGTTTATTTTAATCAAGAGACAAATTAGAGACTTTGCACTCAATATTAAAATAAAGGTATGATTCAATCAAATCAGTTACAATCTAACTGAATCAATTAGGAGTTGATTGATCTTTCCATATTTATGTTTATCTTTCCTATATAAAGGATCACCTCTTGTAACTGAATAAGCAGATTATGAATTTTGAAGAAAAACATTCCTTTCTTTCCTTTGTTATTATGTTTCTCCCTCCTCTCTTTATACTCTGCTTGTTTTACATCACTTGTGTATAGGGGTAAAGCTGAAGTCATGCACACTTCAAACCAAAGTGTAAAAATATGGCATTTAAGTTGAACTAAACCGAACAAAGTTTTGAATTATGAACTCGATGGAGAATATTGGGTCACTTCACCTTACTGTCACGCAGAGAGGATATATATATATATATATATATATATAAACTGAAAGTAATCTCAATCTCAGTATACCTTGTTTTTGAACGCACTGCCCATGAAAACAGGTATAAATCTCCGTGAAATAGTAGCTCTCCGGATTGCCTCCTGAAAAACCAAAAGATAAAGCAACAATAAGTAGGTAATACGCCAAAGCTACACCATGCAGCAGGGTTCAACAGGAACCAAGCTGGTATCAATTTGATAGTTGGGGACCAAAGTAAAGGTAGGCCACCAATTCGTTTGGCATATAGAGTGGAAAGACAGCATTCATCAACTCAGAAGATATTGGTAGTCGACTAAGCATACTCCATAGGTTTGAAAGTTCACTCAGTTTCATGTCTGCGGAAAAAGGAGTGGAAAAACAAGCATTCACCAATATGCGGATGACTGCTAATAACCTATGGATACTCCATCCTTTTTAAGTTCATACAGTTTCTTCCGCGGAGGACGTGCAAATAATTACCACTAATCGAGAATAAATTAGCGGACAAGTGAAATACTTTGGTCGGTCCTCCATCGTGATTTTGTCAGTCCAGAAGTGACTGTTTCAACTATTTCAAAAGGAAGTTTAATCTTGCAATTTCAAAAGATGAGTGAGAAGGAGGCTTTAACAGTCATGTGAAACCAGCCTGATAGGATCCTTCTAGAGATCATGTAGCCCTAGTTCGGGTTACATGGTTTGACTCCGCACTTAGAAGGGGAAGTGAACTTCAACGTATCCCCATGTTTGGTAATTCTAAAAATCCCCCCGCTCAGGTAACAAGCTTGCCGTGCCATGCTGGAATGGATCGAAATACTTCAAGATGTCTCATCAGCCTTCAGCAAGGTCCAACACCTGAACTCAAATCCAATCCAAAAATCAAACTCCTCAACCTACAATCGGAATTTCAACTTACATTGTGCCTTCAACCAATTCAGCCTATGGGGGTATAAGGAAAGTTGCCCAAGAGGCAGCTAGTAGTACCTTTCTTTAATATACCACTAAAACCGAATATGATTGAAATTTTTTTACAAATTCATGCCATGTATCGTTTCTCCATGAATACACGGTGATATTTTCCGTCTGACACACCTCAAGATCAGTAGAAGATATAGGCTCATAACTGAGAAATGCTTCAGCAAGTTTGTCATCAACTTCAGAAACAACTTCAATCAATTCACACCTCTTTTCTGCAACTAATGCTTCAATATTGGAAGGGATTTCTTCACTAACAACTTTTTCCCTGAAAATGGAACACCTAAGGAAATAAATAGACGCGCACACAAGCACGAGAGGCTAATAGCAAAACAATAAGTATCGCCAAGGACTTATGAAACAGACCCACTAGAACCAAAAAAGTAATAAGCCTTCAAATGGACAAGGTCAACCAGACCCTGGAAGTCATCTTCCAACCCAATGGGAACTTGCACTGCAGCACTGTTATGCCGGAGCTTTGCTCTAGCCTACAAACACCGAGAGGAGAAATAAAGAGTCAGCAGCTCATTGTCATAGATTTCGAGAAAAATGCAGCTATATGGAACCTTACGTAGTTAGTTCCTTATAAAGCGTTGAGCACATTTTGAAAGCAGCTAAGCTAAGCATAGGACAAGTACCACGTTTCACTCATAATTTGATTCAGTTTAAATTTGAGGACATTCACTATGTACTTAATTTTGTCATACAACGTGGACCTCAACCAATGTATTAGGATGCAAAAGTGACCTGCTCGAATCAGCTCCCCACCAATATTTACAAAATATTCAAATTTATACTTGAAGCTAATTTAAAGTTTGAATGCCTTCAAATATAACACGGATAAAAGTACTGGAAAAAACATGATATCATATCCAAGGGTTTATGGACATAAGGGCCATAACGAAATCTGGAATGAGTCAATGGAGAAAAGTAAAGATTGCAAATGTAAGATGGGTATCCTGTTTTGCACAAGTAATGATTAAAGATAAATGCAATATGAAGTAACAATATATCCAGATGGACCGACCATGACTAACTGAAAGCAGCATGAATATAAGCTCATAAGGTCCTACATTGTTCACTTCAAATAATATAACTTGTCAATAGATAAATAAGTTCGCGCATAACTGATGCAGTTATCTCCAATCGAGAATCTAAAAGAGCGCCTCTTCCAATAGGCTTTTAAACCATGACTCTGAGCAAATCATTTCATTAATCTCTAGAATCCATCAGTGTTTATTTACAGCAAACTTATACTCTAACCACCACGGTAAAGGTGAACTATACTCTGATATCCCACGTCGGATGTGGGAAATTTTGTGAATGGCCTTAGAATATCCTGCCAAGGAATTCATAAGTACCTACTTTTGATAGCCTTTTGAGGGAGGCTTTACACTCTGGTGGGGCCGTAGACCGGGTCGTTACAGATGGTACTAGGGCCGACTCTCTAAAGCTCGAGTCGGGCTATCCATTCAGGTTGCCAGAGTGGGACACAACGGCAAACTTGAATCTGGCCAATCCGATTGGGTTGTTGGTATTATCTAACAATGGCTAAAGAGGAATATGTTGGGCTATGTGTCGCTAAGCTTGAACTTGCACCTTAGCGGGGACACTAAGGCATGAAGAGAAGAGAATGTAATATCCCACATCGAATGTGGGAAAACTATGTGAATGACCTTATAAGACCTTGCCAAAAGAAAATAATTAACACCTACTTGGCTGGCCCTTTTGACGGAGGAATAGTTAGACCTGGGTCGCCACATATACACACTTAGAATTTGCAGAATTCTAATAAAGACTCATACATAAATAGTTCATAACCAAATTGGAATGATTTCAAGGTAAATAAACAACCCAGCTGCGAACTGAGAACTTTCCACGGATCCGCCCCCATTCTATCAAGTTTGGTGATAAAAGCATGCCTCGGAACCTCGTATCTTCTCATTTGCCTATCAACAGTAATTGACTGACTTTGAACACCACCAACACTACAGAGGACAAGGATGGCACCATCAAGAACACGCAAAGCCCTCTCAACTTCAATTGTGAAATCCACGTGTCCCAGAGTATCAATTATATTCACGTGCAACAAGGAAAAAGAATAAATCCAACAACACAATACGCTGCGCTATGAATCTGAGCTACAATTAATGAAGATAAATATGTAACTGAGACGCTTCAAAAAGGGATAAATTCTTGACATATCAAAGTCATCCAAATTTCTCGGTCCAGACGAGAGGTACAATGACGCAGCTTATAAATTACCAGTCACAAGACGGACGTACTTAACTTACCAAGCAAGTTTCAGTTTCAAAAAACTATTTCTGTCTTTTGCAGAAGTTTCAAAGAACACTTTAATGATTCTTCTAAGTCCAGCTTTCGTCTAATTTCCTACACCATTGCATCCTATCACAGCCAAAAAGCGACTCAACTGATACAATTCTTGGTTTCATTAGTCTCGAGCAGTAACGAAACTTATTTTCTCCCACACCTTCAAACATTTTCAGTTTGATCGAAAACAAAGCAAAGTACTACCAGAAAAAATAAAAATGTCAGTTCAAATGCAGTAAGCAGTAGCAGCAGACTCTATTGTAACCAAACACTAGCCAAACAGGACCTTACTTTCTCTTCAATTCCTCAATGGAATTCTGACAGAAAAACCTGTTCTGCCTCTAGCCCCAATTTGCAACAGAACCCTTTTTGCTTATCTTTCTAAACGACTCAATTAAATAAATAAATAAAAAGAGAGACAGAAACAAGAAATGAAATCAGTTCAAGTTTGTCACCTGAAATCCATTGCAAGTGCAATAAGTGGCAGCACCATATAGTGACCAAACAGGACCTTACTTTCTTTTCATTTTCCATGTATGATTCTCAGACAAAAATCTCTATGCTATTCTTGTTTCTTCTAGTACCAATTTGCATAAATAAATTTTAAAAAAAAATTCCTACCCTTCTATACAACTCAACTAAACCAAAGAAAACAAAAGGATAAACAAGAAAAAGAATCAGCTCAATTATGTGACCTATTATTCCAAACACTCGGATACAATTCCTAGATGGGTCTCCTGATGATCCATCTAGGAATTGAGCAACTGGATACTCTCTTAAGTCGCCATGTGAACTTTCTTATTTTGACATTTTGAAATCGTCTTCAACTAGTTTTGATGATCCATGGCGATTTCAAAGGCAGTCCAAGTGTTTGTAACATTGAGAAAAGGCGGTCCATATGACGTTAGTGTTTTATTTTGAAAATGACAAAACTACCCTCTCTTTCTTCCTTTTTCTCTATCTTCTCTCACAACCATTGCACAACTCAGTCAATTTGTCCAGAAACGGAAAATCCCACCATAGCTGCACACAAGTCCATAAACACACACCCATACAGCTTCCGACCACCGCTATCACCATACCACGGCAACCCAATCTGTCACTACCACCTTCCTACTTAACCATACTCAAGGCAGCCCTATCAAACTAGCCAACAATTGAAGGGTTATGATTCCAAAAGCGAATCAATCAAATTTGGGTCAAATGGTTCTAGTTCTTTGATACTCTGGATCCATGTAGAAGAAGGTATCAGTAATGAAAGATTCTAATCGTATATGTGATGGTAATTGGCACAGCATCTGAAATGAATTTTGCCAATCCCACGTCTCCAATTCTGGTCACATATTTTCCGTCTAACAAAATCCCCATCCTATATTACCACTTTTACTGAGCCTACCACCATCAACAAAATCAACAAAAAAAAAATGCACAACAAAATCCTAGATTACCACTTGTTATTTTGCATAAATAACACGCTATTGTTACCTGTTGGAGTACACGAAGTAGATATATATATATATAGAGAGAGAGAGAGAGAGAGAGAGAGAAAGAAGATCTAAGTTGGTATAATGACGGTCGGCGGTGGGAGCGACAATACATGTGTGAGCAATTGGAAGGTGGTGGTAGCGGCGGTGAGCTTAGTGTATGGTGGTCCTCGTTGGAAGTATAGGGTGTTGGAGTGGTGGTCAGTGGTGTTAGGTTTGTGATGGTGGTGGTTACACGTGGTGGTCGATAACGGTGTTGTGCAACGACAGTCAACTACAGGGGGAGGGGAAGTAGCGACAGATGGCTAAGTTCTTTAATTTGGTAAATGCCTAATAAGTGACATGTAAATACCATTAGTCTGATATAGCTCCTATAATTGTGGTGATTTTCCATATGGTGGTGATCATGGTTATTCAATGTGGAAGTGAGTTTAAGAAGGTTGTAGAAGGTAACTCACAGTACTGGTTCGATGGGTTTGAGAATAGATAGAAGAAGAATAATATTGGTTGTGGGATCCGTGCCCCTTCACATTTCCCTCTCATTTTAGTCCGAAGGACAATCACGACTTTTCATGTCAAATTTTAACACCGTCTATATTCCATTTGGTCAACGGACATAACTGATATAAATGCAAACCTGTGTCCTCAGTTGTAATTTACTCATAAAGTGAGGGATATAAGTTGTAACACCCTTAACCGTGATATGTCGAGCCGGTCAGTTTATTATCTAAGCGATGACTTTTATACACGAGATTTAATGCTGATTTCCATTAGTGAAATTTTATCGGCAATATTTAGAGTCGATTAGCGTGATCGAATTTTTAACGGCTATCTTAAAAGACAAAATTTAAAAATTATACGATATAGTCTAACGATGAGTGATATTTATCGAGTTACTTGGTAACAATTAGCGTTAATGATATTTTTAGAAGCCTTTAGCGATAATTTCTTACTTTATCGTTAGCATTGAATTTATATTAACAATCTAATTAGCGACGATAATTTTAAAACTTAGTATTAACGTATATTTTTATAGCGACGATTAATTTTTAGTATCGGAGTATTTACATAGCAACTTCTAGCGACGATTATTGAAGCGAGGTAGCGTAATAAACCTGTTAATAATTTTCTTAACACCTAAATTATCGTCGATATTTATTGAACCATTTCGCTACAATAAAAGTTTCGGGTAACATCTTGAGCGACAAAAGAACGTATAGGGGATTTTCTGTGATTGTCCATTTAGGGTTTGTAATATATATACATACTTTAAGTGAACAGCCGCCAAGCTTTCGTCCCATTCCTGTTGCACGACAGAGAGATATGGAGAGGCAGAATGAGGGGGCTTGAAGAGGAAGATCTTTCCTGCGAACGCCATTGTTTTTCGGTAAGCTTTTTCCTAGTTTCTCTTGTTCTTTAATGGTTTATGGGATTAAACGGAATAAGGGGAATCTGTTGTGGGGTTTGGGGTAGTAGCAGCTTTGAGGGGCTGCCTTTAGAGAGAGAGAAACAGCCGTGGGTATTTGCTCCGGCATTGCCGCGAAAGTGTGATTAAAGTGAGGGTGGCTGCGATAGTCGCAAACCGCCGTGAAGTGGGTATTGCATGTGGTTTGCGTGTGTTGCGTGATGGGTGTATGTGTGCCGTATGTGTGGGAACACATGGGTGTGAAAATGTGTGTGCAGCATGTCCATGAGTGTATATGTGAATGTATTGGGTGTACAAATGTGGAGATGGGTATGGATTGGTGAGTGTGAGTTGTGTTTTGAAGTGGATATGGCTGTGTATACATGAAATCAGTGGGTGTGTAAATATGTATGGGAATATGTGGGTGGCAAGGTGATTTCGTGTGTGTGGGCTGTAGTGTTGTGTGTGTGAGTGCCTGAAAATGGGAGAGAACTGTGAGTGTATGTGAGGTGCTGTGTGGGTGTAAGTAATGTAAGCTGTGTAATGCAAAGTGGGTGTGTGCATTTGTGAGTCTGGGTGAGTTAAAGAAAAAGAGAAGAAAAGTAAGCAAATGGATAAAGAAATGGGTAGACATGGGGAGAGAGAGAGAGAGAGAGAGAGAGAGAGAGAGAAAGAGAAGGGGCTGCTGTGTGTAGTGTGATGTGGGTGTGTTTGTAATGAAGGAGCAAGGGTGCAAAGTGATGTGAGTTGTGTGTGGCAGCGTGTGGTAGTGCATGTGTGTGTGTGTGTGTGTGCGTGGTTTGAGAGTGTGTGTGTGTGCGTGTGCGTGTGCGTGTGTGCGTGTGCGTGTGTGTGTGTGTGTGTGTGTTTGTCTCCTGTGTGCTTGAATGTGTGTAAAGCCCACTCAAATAAGCTATAAACTAGTTCACTAGAGGCAACAGTGGGTGAAGCAGAAAGCTTGAAGTCACGAGTAGAGGTAGTGTGTGTTGTGTGCCTTATGCGTGCCTGTGTGTATGTGTTTGCATGTGCTGAGTGTGTGTGTGAACTGTGTTCATGATCATGTATGAAATGTGTGCTTGGGTGTGTGTAATTGCCAGCAGTAGCTTTGTTGTGTGAGTCCCGACCTAATAAAAAATGGGGCAGCACAGGTATGTGTGTGGGCAGTGTGGGTTGTGTGCATGCACGTGCGTTAGTGTGCAGATGGTGTTGTGCATGGGTGTTTTGTGAGATGAAAAAGGATCACAGCAGTAGCTGTGTTAGGAGGGGTTGTGTGTGTATTCTTAGCTGTTTTGTAGTATGCATACTGTGTTGAATAAAAAGAATTGAAGAGAAGTGATAATGGGTAAGTGAGTGCCATAGATAAAAGAGTGCCGAGGGTGAAAGGAAGAAGGGAAGAGCGAAACGAGTAATTTGGGTTAGCGTTAAATTTAGCACGTGCATATGTTAGTGCACACTTATTGTTAGCACGTGAAAATTTGCAGTATAATATGTTGGACCATATTAGAATTTTTGGCAAAGTTTTATAATTTTCTGAGATTGTATGAATTTTTAGTATTTTCTGTAATTTCAGATTTGAAAATTTCTTTTGGAGCATATTTGACATAAATTATGCTCTAACAAATAAATTATCAATCTAGGTTTATTCAAAAATTAGTGATCGAGGTTGGTAGCATCGTTTGGCTTGGACAGAGGTAAGGATTTCTCTCCGAACCCCATTTCGTTATTCTATTTCAAATGTTTGTAATAACAGTTTTACAAAATACATTGATTGTTGATTTCTATGTTTGAAATAAAAAGCGTTTATTTTGAAACTGTTCATGAAACCCTAATTTGAGCCTGATAGCGATCGTTTGGAGTTCGTTACTCTCATATGTTTACTAAATTCAATCATTGTAAAACGTTTTGAATTGTGTTTAAATTCCTTGAATATTATCAAATGCATTTATTGCTTCTCAATATTAACATGAGTTAGTAACTTGGGAGTCATAAGGATGGTCTGTATTGTTGGCGTTATAAGGATGGTCTGTTGGATGGGTTTAACTAGTACCTAGATAGACTAGTCAGTATACATATGTATATGTAAAGCGATCGAGCACTGCCGGGGTGGCTTTGTTAGTGTACTGCTCATGTTCAATATTTCCTGTTTATGTTTTATCGCACTTAAGTGTTTTAAAAATGGTTATTGATTTAAGGGAACTGAGTTGATACTCATCCCTATGTTTATATTGAAATTGATGTGATTTTCTTTGAAAACCCTTTTGACATTATCATTTGATTGTATATAGAAAAAATTGTTTGAATCGTTCTGTTCCCCGTTTTAAAAGTTTTTATTTGGCTTAAATATAAAATTGTCCGAATCGTTTTTATTGTTTTAAATCTTTGTACGACCTTACTGTGCTCTTAAAAGCTCACTCTCCTTTAACTTCATTTCTGCAAGTAGTAACCAGCGTTAGAATTCTTGAAATTGGACTTGAGGCTACTGAGCGAGTGAATTTAAGTTACCGTGTTTTTTTTCTATTAGAACCCCTACGTGGGTGAATAGTATTGTTTAACTTTGTAAGATATCAATTTGGTATTTTACTTATGAAATCATATAAGAGTATGATTTCATTGATGGTTAGTTGCTCTGACAGATTGATGGTATTATTTGGTTGAGTTTGAAATAGTTTTATCTTAGTGTAAATGATCGAGCGAGTGTTAACGTTCCAGAAAAATTCCGAGATGTTACATAAGTGATATTATCCCTTTAAATTATGTTAAAAATAATGAATCCAAATTTTACATGTACAAAGATAAATATTAAGAATTCGAGAAGAGCCATAGGAAAAAGCTCAATAGGATGGAAGGATTATATACATTGGAGCCGACTAATAATTCTACAAAAGCTTGCGAATCGAATAAAATTGAAATTATAAATTGGTGCAAGCACGTCATCTCTTCTTTGCTTCACAATGCAAATTGAATATAGTTGCCTCCATTTCGTGAGGTTATTTAGCATTACTACTAGGGGTTCTGTCACTGAGAATATAATGCCAAGAGATCAGAACCATGATATGTGTTTTCTCTTAGCAGCCTCGATCATGACCAAAAAGAAAATTTTAAAAAGAAACAACAAGAAAGTTTTTTTGATACAAATTGTAGGGCCCATAAAAGACTAAAAGCAACTCAAGGCAATTTCCTCGGCCCATTTACGAAATATTTGCCACACTTCCCTAGCTAGAGATTTTTCTCGAGCTTTATTGTGCTGTTTAGACTCATTTCACTTATGCTTGAGAAGAGTGTGTACTTATTCTAACTCTTTTAACAAGTCAAACTCTATCGCTTACTCTTAGGCTCTGTTTGATTTCATTTTTGTTTTTAATTTTTTTCCAAGTTTTATAAATCGAAGGGAAAAACGTGTTTGACAACAGTTTTTGTTTTTTTTTCTTCAGTTTTGAAAACTAATTTTTAAACCATGGCTGCTTTTGAAAACTCTCATTTAGGAGTCTTAGTTTTCAATTTTGTGATCACCACCACCCTCCCACCGCCAGAGCCACCGGCCATTGCCGGCGACTGCCGTCGGCCACCGCAGCCCGCTAGCCTGTCACTGCCTGTGCCGGCCACCGTCACGCCCCGACAACCGCTACCGTAAACCATCATTAAAGAAAAATCTCAAAATAAAAACGGGGTAATCAAACACCCAAAAGAAAAAAACTCAAAATAAAATCTGGGTAATCAAACATCAATTTGTTTTTGTAAAAAATAAAAATCTTACTGGTTTTGATTTTTATGTTTTTGGAAAAAGAAAATTAAAACTGAAAGTGATTTCAAACGCTACCTTAGCTAATATTTTTCTCTTAAATATTTCTTGCAAAGACAAAATTATAGTATGGAGCCATCTTGCATGCTCATAGAGTTGCTTGATTAATACAGATACTTAACTAAATGGATTGCAAATAGCATGATGTTTGTGAATAAATAAACAGTGATTCGTCGCAATAAAAGTTCATTCCTCGAAAATTCTTATCGGCAGACCCATTTAGGAATTGTATCCAATTTTTTTTCGACCCGAGAAAGTGGGCTAAAAATCAGTTGCTCAAGCCAATCAGGATAGAGGTCAACAAAGATCTTCTAGTTTCGTGATGATAAAGAAGCATTAACTGTGTGTCCGACGATGGTACAAGACCTTAGACCCTTGCACTGTAGAAACAAGCAATACAGGGGAGAGCCAACTCATACAACAACATCAAGAGAAAATGGGAGGAGGAGCCATGTTACAAACACTTGGGGATATAGTTCATCGTATGGACTTTCCTTTTTTCAATTGTTAAAACATTTTAAACTTACTTACCTTTGTAATAATGATTTAGATTCATTATGTATCTCTCTCTGATTTAGATACCTTCTTTCCATTTGAAATTCAACACATTATATAGATTTTAACTTCTATGTCAACATGCCCACTCAAAATTTTGTTATATATTTATAATTTCAATAATTCCTAGATTTTGACCAAAGTAATTTTCTATATATTCCTTTTTAATCTTAACTTTTTTTATTGTTTAGGGAAACACAATATTCTACATCAGTTTTTTCTCTTCAAGTACCCTAATCTCCTTCCTTTTAAACATATAATTTATGCTCCTATTTCTTAATCATTTATTAAGTACTGTTACTCTTTTCTTAGTGGTCTTAAATAATACAACCTCAACATACATGTTATTATTCTTAATATTATCACTTTAATTTCTATTACTTAGGCGAGACTATTTCTATTATTTCATACACTATTTTTCATCTTCATTTGTCACTAAAAATGAATAATTATAGTTCAAGTTCATTTCTAACGATAAAAATTGGTAGAAGAACTCCTTTAAAAAGGTAAAAATAATTTTTCATTATCTTATTGTCACTACCAATTTTTATTTTGAGGCCACGTCACCGAGGGGTCCACAGCTACCGGTGCTCCACGGACTGTCGAATTGCATATTCACCCGGCCTGCCCTGCACAGCGTCGCTTTGTCTATCTGGAAAGACTGGCTCCCACAACGTCAGTATGGCCAGAGAACTCCCTTGATCTACCCACCAATCCAAGCCCTTGCAGAGTCTTACAAGCCTGGCAGCGGTGGGGAAGACCTGACGCCGAGCTGCCAGGTGGACTAGGCACGATGCCCTCCGAAGACCTGCTCCCGTCTCGAAGTGACCCAGGGGTCATAGTCCCTAGGGATGCCGACGTCAGCCCCCAGTGCCAGAGTACGTAGGCCAGTCACGAAGACACCTTGGCAGAGATAGTGTCCCGGAGGAGTCGCCTATCCCCGGTTGAATCCTTGTGCCGGAGCACTCGGAGCCCATCAAGGTAGCATCCCGGAGGAGCCGTCTACCTGGCGGAAGGGAAGTTGAAAAGCTCCTTGGCGAAGATAGTGTTCCGGAGGAGTCGCCTATTCTACAGGCCGAGATAGTATCCTGGAAGAGCCGTCTACTTGGCAGAAGGGGAGTTGAAAAGCTCCCTGGCCGAGATAGTGTCCCGGAAGAGTCGCCTATCCCCGCGGGTGAGTCCTTGTGCCGGAGCACTCGTAGCGCGTCAAGGTAGCATCCCGGAGGAGCTGTCTACCTAACTGGCCGAGGTAACATCCCGGAGGAACCGTCTACCTGACTGGCTGAGGTAACATCCCGGAGGAGCCGTCTACCTGGCGGAAAGGGAGTTGAAAAGCTCCCTGGTGGAGATAGTGTCGCAAAGGAGTCGTCTATCCCTGAGGGTGAGTCCTTGTGCCGGAGCACTCGGAGCACGTCAAGGTAGCATTCCGGAGGAGCCGTCTACCCGACTGGCCGAGGTAGCATCCCGGAGGAGCCGTCTACCTGGCGGAAGGGGAGTTGAAAAGCTCCCTGGCAAAGATAGTGTCCCGGAGGAGTCCCCTATCCTCGCGGGTGAGTCCTTGTGCTGGAGCACTCGGAGCACGTCAAGGTAGCATCCCGGAGGAGCCATCTACCTGGGGGAAGGGGAGTTGAAGAGCTTCCTGGCGGAGATAGTGTCCCGGAGGAGTCGCCTATCCCCGCATGATGCTGCACACTCCAGAGAGTGGGTCGAATTATGTTCCATGACCAAGGCAAGATGCGCATGGTGTGGTGAAAGGATGGACCGATGCAAGGAGTATGGTAGTGTGACAGAGTGTCAGGGGCACGACTGTGTTAGTGGCACGGCGCATGGGCACGGCGGAGTGCGTATGGTACCGAGGGCACTATAGTGCGACAGGGAGCCCGGAGGCACGGTAGTATGACAGAGAGCCTGGGGGCACCGTTGTATCAGCGGCGCGGCGCACAAGCGCGACAGAGTGAGTAAGGTGCCAGGGGAACGTCTGTGTTAGTGGCACAGCGCATGGGAACGACGGAGTGACGTCCGGGCGACGGGGGTCACGGAGTGACGTCCGACCCCTTGAAGAGTAGTGAAGATGCTAAGTATGGAAGGCAAAGGCCAACCCTTTGGAGGAAAGCCGAGGCCGACCCCAAGGGGAAGGCCAATGCTGACTTCCTTCGGTAAGCTCCAAGGTGCTCCGACGGGCGACAGGCGAAGTGCGATGGTCGGAGCATGATGAGCAATCTCGCAATGATAAGTTTCTTGGTGACGAAGTCACGTGACTTGAGCGTGCATGTCTTTGACCGATTGAAAGAGTTGAATATTTGTGCCGACGTGTCGTGTAAAATGGAACCCCAGTGGGCCTTTTGGGTGCTACCAGAATAGGTTGGGAACATATGTTATTCGATGCAATATATACATGGATTGGGAAGTTTTCACGGACTGGCTGCATTCTACAGCTGTTATGCCATTTAAAACAGGATGTATAGAATCTTTCGTTTGGAAAAAGGACGACAAGCAAAGCATTCGAAGAGATTGAGTCCAAGATGGTTGCCACCCTGTTCTACACTTATCAGATTTTGATGAAGTCTTTGAGGTGGCTTGTGACGCATCTCATGTGGGTACCAAGGCTGCTTTTAGTTAATAAGGACATCCTGTAGCCTACTTCAGCAAGAAACCTGGCGATGTTGAATTTTATGCAGGTGCAAGCCCTTAGGCATTGGCATTATTATCTCATTCACCGACAATATTTAATAAATTTAGATCACGAGGCATTTTAATTTCCAAAAGCATCTAGGTTCAAGGCGTGGCAGCAATACACCTTCAAACTGAAGCACCGGGTTGGAGTAGAGAATGAAGTGGCTGATACTCTTAGGAGGAAATCCTCTCTCTTGGTAAACATGTCTATCAATGCACTTGGCTTTGAGGAGTTTAATCATGGTTATTCTCGTGATGCAAATTTTGGAAGTTTATACTTTTATCTCCTTGAAGATACTCCTAGGTACTTAACCAAAATGTAGCCTGGGTAGCTTATTGTGTTGTCTTGTCAGTGACCATGTTGCAACTTCGGACCATATTTCGCCTTGCATTGAACAGTTTTTGAATCGCAATGCTGGTTCTCCTTTTGAAGTTATGTATAGGTTGAAGCCCAGGCAGCCCATGGATTGGCTTTAACCTTTTGAGTGGGCGAAGATGGTGGTTCTTTTGTGCAACACATTCACCATATTCATGAAGATGTGCGTAAGAGGATAGATACTAGCAACAAACAACACCAATGGGCGGCAGATGACGTGCAGAGAAGGCTTTTACAAAATACAGGAAGGTGATTTCCTCATGGTACAACTACGACCATAATGCTTTCCTGCCGGCACACACCGGTATAGTGACATGTTGGATGAGATTGCTAATCTACAAGAATAACCTTCAAATAATCCTATATTCAACGTTTAAGATCTAACGCTCTATGAGGAAAATCAAGATGACGAAGTAGAAAGATCAGAATACATTCAACTTCAAATTCACTTCAGAAGATTGAGCTAGTTATTAAGGACCAAGTTGTTTCGACATGTCATGGTAAGTATCAAAATTTGGTGAAGTGGCCGCAGAAACCACTCTCGGAAAGCACATGGACTACTGCAACAGATTTTGAAAAGCTTAATCCCGAACTATACAAGTTGTGAAAAGCTTTAAAACTCAAGGTAGTCTAGTTTATTTGAGAGAGGGAGTCGATGATGCAGAGTTTCTGAGCAACAGGTGTTCTGGTCATCTTAGTATAGTGAAACGTTTGGATGAGTATGCATTTTACTAAGACTTCTTTCAAAAATTCTATACCCAAGGTGAAAGATCTAACCCTTTATCAAGGAGATGAAGATGACGAAGCTAGTAGTTAAGGCATCATAGGACCTCCAACTTCAAAATCACTTTTAGGAGATTGAGCAAGGAAGATCAGGAGATTGAGCAAGGAAGACCAAGCTGTTTCGACGGATCATGGGAAGTATAAAAAATTTCCGTGAAGTTGCGGAACAAACCACTTTCAGAAAGCACATCGAATACTGCCATTGATATCGAAAAGCTTAATCAGGAGCTCAGCAAGTTGTACCAAGCTTCAAAACTTGACATAGTCGAGTTCTTGGAAGAACTCGGGAATTGGTGGTGCACATTTTTTGACGAAAGGTTGTTCAGGTCAAATTAGCATCTTAAGGGCGATCAACATTTACTGGAGTATTTATTATCCTTAAGTTACATTTGCATTAGAAGCTTAAAGATGTTCGAAAATGGGCTTAATAATGTTATCAAACTTAACACTCCTCTGTCCGTGTAAGATTCAAATTACAAGTGCAGAGACAACAAAAGTGTACCGCCACCAAGTGCACAAATAAACTAGTGCAAACTGAACTATGAGAATGGGGACCAAATATGCAAGCGGTATAATTTGAACCGAAGACCTTGCCAAGTTAGAGCTTTGGTAACATGTGAAGTTAGCGGATCCTCTAAAAGTTTAAGCTCTTAGAGAATAGGGGCAAAACAATGTTGACATGAACAGCAATTACTTTTTGAGTCTTTTTACGAAAAGTTTAAGTCGTTTGGTCTTCCTTTTTGAATCCAAATAATTTTCAGGTTGGTCTGCGTTGGTTGTTTGTTATTCTTTTCTGAAGTTGTTCTCAAGTACGATCCCAATTTGAAACCAGCCCAACTTCAAAACACTCGCTCCGTTACGGAGAAGATCAAAAGTGGGTGGTCTGTGGTTTTGATGGTTGCGTTGAAAATCAATGGGCAAAGTGTGGAATCATGTCAGTTATAATGTTGGGAGTTGGTTTATACGAAAAGCTGACATGTGAGCCAAGTAAAGTGAGTTGGTATGCTGGAGGAAAATATAAAAAAATATATCCTAAAAAAATATCTAGTTTTTCATGAAAATTACAAAAATGCATCCTTTTTTTTTTATTTATAGAATAGCAAACATGAAAGTGAAAGCGGTGAAAATGGTATATTATTGGAGTAGTCTTTACGTTAAGTAACATGGAAGGTTTTAGAATGCGAGAATCCTTTACTTTGTAGGAATGACTGACATCTGTTGTTGTCTCCATATAAGTAAGCCTTCTTGAAACTATCGGGACAAATTGAGTAATAAATTGCTCAGCTTTTGCTTTTGTTTCATTGGTCTCAGATTCCCTTGAATCGTTTCTAGGTCAAACTCCCCTGGTTTGTTTGAAGATATTAAACACCAAAAATACTGTTGTTCAGAGCAACCCAAAAATATATCCTTTTTAGATCCCAACCGTTTCCTAGCTTCTCAACTAAAAATCTGCTTATTTAAGCCGTACCCCACCCTATTATTTTATAGGACAGTCTTAATTGTTCCTTCTAAGGCACCATCATGCGTTAGGACAGTTTTTTGTACTGCTACTGACATAACAGACTTTTAATATTCTTAGAATTAGTTTCTTTGCCTTTTTAGCCATTATTCGGATATAAGTTAGCACATACACAATGAATAAGAGGGTAAAAAAAGACGAGACAAGATAAAGTCAATGTACTTCAAGTTCTAGCAATTAGCAGAAGGGTCAAAAACTCAAATTTGAGATGGAGTTAGTAGTACAACAGAGGTTAAAAAGGTGAAAGACGTTTTGGTTTGGAAATAAGAGTCGCAAAGTGCAAATATCTAAGCCCTATGTTATTCGGGAATTATATACATAAGAAAATACACTGATATTTTTTTGCTCAGAACATAAACTGATGGCGGTGGTCGCCGACAACTGCTGGCGACCACTGCCATCAGCCACCGCCGGCGACACGTAGCCACTACCGGCGACAAGCAGCCACCGCCGACGGCCGGCAACCACCACTATCGGCCATGGCCACGCCCCATCACCGCCACTGCAAACCACCACCAAAGAAAAAAATCAAAATAAAAACTGAGTAATCAAACACTTACCAGTTCTTGTA
Organism: Escallonia herrerae; assembly: GCA_033070095.1. Classification (NCBI taxonomy): domain Eukaryota; kingdom Viridiplantae; phylum Streptophyta; class Magnoliopsida; order Escalloniales; family Escalloniaceae; genus Escallonia; species Escallonia herrerae. The sequence continues at coordinate 97,574 of JAVXUP010002521.1, read as the reverse complement.
AAAAAAAAAAAAATTCATTGGTTTTGATTTTTGTTTTTTTTTTAAACAGAAAACCAAAATTAAAAGTGTTGTCAAACGTAGCCGGCGGTGGAAGGGTGTCACTCATGCATCTCATGCATGAGATATGGATATGGATTTGGTTTTTTTGGAAACAGAAAATCAAATCTACGCTCCTGTTGGCTGTAAAGAGTTGAAAAGTGTCACTCATGCATCTCATGGCCAGATAATTTGTGGGTTGATACAATAGGATATGGATTTAGCCGGCCTAAACTTCTTTTTACCGTGATGTGTGGTTATTTACCACGCTTTGCACTCTTTAAAAAGAATGAAACAGGCCAATCTACTCCTCATAGTTACGTCAAGGCAGAAAATTCTGGTTGATGAGTAGCAAAGATAAGTGAGCCTTAAAATCATAAAAACAGAAATTTGATTGTTGAAGCTTTCGCTCAGAAAAAGCGATTTTGCCACCAAATTGCTTATTGTTAGATTCTCGTTCTAGATGCAAGCTGAAGAAAAATAGAACTCAAACCTAGCCATTGTTTGGGATAATCATTGGCTCAAACCGCAAATTGCTTAGTATGAGCCAGTGGCTGGGACTACTCATCCTATTGAACCATAATTTTTTACTTTGTTTAAGTTCGGGTTTCAATCATTTACCTAATCCACTGGAACCCTTGTACTTAAGTGTCTTCGTTTCCATTGGATGCCTTGCTTTTGCGTTGGTACATGATATTAATTTCCATGTACCCAGATTGTGCTGCATGATACAAGCATGAAGTGCACTGCGATTGTAGCGTTGTTGGCAAAGCAAGAGTGTCAAAAGTAGCCTGTAAGACCCTTGCTGACTGCAAGAGATTGGGTTGTGGCCCTTTTGTAAACTACTAGAATAGAGTTCTCTCTTCGTAGCACCTTCCTCCAACTGGGATGGCTAAACGGTCTTTTTGTAGTTTCTTTCGTGTGAATGGGGGCCATATAGTAGAAGACTATGGCAAGATAGAAAATTCCAAGCTGACTTGTGAAGGCCGAGCTGTGCTATGGGCTTATTTAAAGGAGAAAGGGCGTTCCTTGGATATGGTTCACTTGAATACGAAAATATGGAGTTTTATCACTTCTATGCACGTATCTGCTAGGAGGTTGCAGTCTCCGCATGAGCGTGGGAAGTTATTCCAAGTGTGTGGCTACATCTCCCCATTATGTAGGGTAATCAATTTGCCCCCTTTATTTTTGGTTGTTGAGCCACATTGGTATTTGCAGCCTTGCTGGTGTCAAAATAAAGTCTTCTCCGTATTTGGATATCCACTTTTCTACATGTTTAGTGCATGTTATGCGTCAAATTTTTCTCCTAATTTCAGTACAGATCCTGTTTGACATAATGAACCCATTTTTGTGATTGTGTTTAACTGAAGTTTCCCTGCTTAAAGTTGCGTGCTACTAGCTATTTCATTACTATCACACTTATCTTTTTGTAGTTGATGTGTGTTAGAATTTCATCATGTTATCACATAGCAAAATTTCATTTATAAAGCAGTAGGGCCTTCTATCTTGACTCACCAGCAGGAGGTGAACTTTAGATTTGCATTTTGTGTTCTCTCTTTGGTGTGGTGTTTCATAGAGAAAATGAATAAAAGGATAATGCTGGAACTATTTGATAATAGTAAATAACTGACCGATTCCACCTTCATCATCTTTCTATACTCGAAATCACAAATAACACTAATGTTGAAGAGCACTTAAATTAAGTTGCGAAATGTTGAAGAACACTTAAATTAAGGGGGCATATGTTTACGAATTTTTTTTCCGTGTTTTGTATTATGTTTTTGTTTTCTAAAATTTAATATTCAGTTCTAAAATCGTATTGTGTACTTTTACTTTTTTTCCGTATCTACATTTATCAGTTTTCTCTTACAAGGAGAATACAAGTTGCGAAAAAAGGTGTAGGTACTATTTGGATTTTTGATCCAAAACGGAACTGAAAAAACGTAAACATATACGGAAAAAAGCATTTTTTTCAACATCATTACAATAATAAAAATAAAAAAACGTAAACGTACAGCCCCTAAACATGCATGAAGTAATCAATTAATTGGTTTATTTCACATCTAATAAGAATGTGGCTCTATTTTATAATTTTGTAAGCACTAATGCTGTTTTGTACAAAAAAGATAGATTAAGAAGTTAAATTTAAGGACTTACATAAGATTATATTTTTTATGTTCATTCACGTAGTATATCCATATGAGTGGGAGACCTCTTTTTAATTTCCAACTATATGTGGCGCATCAGTCATCAATATTTCCACTTTATACATATTTTTGATAGAACTCAGTACAAAAAATTAAATTAAAGATCAATCACAGTCCTCTACAATGAAATTTAAAAATTATAAAAGAAAGTACAAAAGAGGCACAAGCTAATTTTATAGTAAATTGTTGCCTAGATTGAAAAGACTTGCTAAAAAATATGCCATGAAAATAGACCCCGGAGCATAAATGAAAGCAAGTGGAGGTATTTTACCTCTCTCTAAGTTAACCCCCATTTTAAAACATTGAATTAACCCTGGAAAAAACTATCTTCTTCGGATCATTCATCCAACCCAAAAGTAAGACTAAGAAAAGCAATAAACTCACAGTACAAAATACTGTGTTACAGGGGGGCACTGGCTCTTCACTGCCTCACCATCATCTCCTCCACCAGCACCACGCTGCCGCCGCAGTGAATTTGACTGAAATACGGCTGAAACTCCTCCACCCTGTCAGCCCCAAGTTCCACCGTCTTCCTCTTCAACCTTACACACACACACACACACACACGAATCGCGCCACTGCATCCTCGACGCTGCCCCCTCGCCACCACCTCAGATCAGGCGAGTACGCCCTTTCATCGCGAGTCACGGCACCCCCTTTCATCGCGACTGAAATTCGGCTGAAACTTCTCCACCCCTTCAGTCCCGAGCTCTGCTGGCTGAAACTTCATCCGGCTGAAACCAGTCCGCTTATAAGGGAGATCTACTACGACGGTGGGAGATCTGTTGCGGCGGCGGCGAGGTGGGGCTGAGGAAGAGGCAGCGATGACGTGGGTCAGGGGAAGGGATGGGGCTTGGGTTATAGGCGATATGGGTCGAGGGAGGAGGCTGGGGCTGCCGGTCGCGAGATTTCAGATCTAGATAAGAGAAACTCTAATTTGAAAATTAGGGTTCTGAAACCTTAATTTTAAGGTTTCAAAACCCTAAATTTTAAATTAGGGTTGATTTTGATTTTTAAATCAGGTTTTGAAATCCTCATAGTTTCAGGTTTTCAAAAGTTTAATTTGTAAATTAGTTTCAAACCTTAATTTTAAAAAATTAGGGTTTGATATCCTTATTTGAAAATTATAAAAAATTATTCAGGATATAATGTACAAGTGTAGTATTGTCATTTTTAAAACACGTAGTGATGAAAATTATACTTTTTGGATGGAACCTTGACGGTTAAATATAAATGTTACTTTTTTAACGTTTGTGGTTACGGTATGTTACATTTTGAAACTCAGTGTCCTTGACTGTAATTATACCATAACCTCAAGGATATAGTTGTAATTAGCCCAAAAATCAAAGAAATGCCAAACGGACCAAGGCAAGGCACACCAGCATAACCAAACCGTTGCAACTGTGGTTGAATAGTTCAAGCAGTTTTTCTGCCCCATTCTTCCGCATCAAACGAAGGTCCATCACCCAGGAGCGTTATCTGCCTCCCTGGCTCCCTCCCTCGTCCCCCTCTCTCTCAATTTCACCCAACTTCGACTAACATACTACCATTTTCAAGTGTCACCCAGTCCTCAGCAACGCTAATGTAGTTCAAACGCAAACTACCTTCCCGAACCGAATATGACGAGAAACATCACGGACTGAGTATCTGCCGATCCGTCAACTTCAAGTATGATCAAGTTTTGCAATCACTACCGCATCGGATTGGGGTTTCCCTTGATTTCTACCTCTCATGTTTTTTTATTTTATCTTACATTTGTGAGTTAATTAAAGAGACCACACCACATGCTTGATTATTTTCTCTAAATGTCGCCTCAAACGAAAAAAGCCCTGGGTTCTATTTTTATGAGTTGTTACACGCACAAAAGCATTAAAATTTTTTTAGGGACGTTACTCGTTAGCTAGAATCAAGCAATCACACAATCAACCTTATGTTCTTGTTACTGAATGAGGGGAAACTCATGAGGGTTAGAATGCACGAGATCATGTTGCCAAGCGTATATGAAGCCGTCGGTTCTCAAAAAGATCGTTAAGCAAATCAAATTCTAATCGCAGCAAAGGGAAGAGAAACTAGGGATGGGAGTGGGGGAGTTTACTTACAAATCACGAACGAGCAGAGGTGATGAAATGCAACTGTTAGCCTTCGATGTTGATTCAGGTGATAGACAAATCAGAGAGAGGGTAAAGAAGAGTGGGTGAGAGAGAGAGAGAGAGAGAGAGAGAGAGAGAGAGGACCGGAGATACGTTAGACAAAGGAAAGGCAATCAAAGAGTTAGGCGCCAAGACTTGGCTTGTAGACGTAGTTTTTTAAGGCCGCTGGGTGCTGATGCATAACACTTTTCTTATGTTTCCCACTTGGTCTCTGCTCTAAAATTAACTATTGAGAATGTTTATACTCATTGCCAGTTAGTTTTGAGCCGGATTCTTTCATAAAAAAAATAAAAATTACGTGTAGATGCGACATTGATTAAATGTCGAGAGACATTTGCTTTGTCATTCTCACATAGCTATCTGTTGGCACAATCAAGGGCTAACGGGCTTCATTTAGTAAAACGTAAACTGAATATAAAATTGACTAAAAAGGACTTATCAGTTTAAAAGAGCCCAGGTGTGGCACTGTTAGTGTCCTAAAAGGTGATTTTGATGGGCTACACACGTCAGCCATCAGCTAAGTTTTGAGTTTGTGCACTCCTAGAAGAAGTTATGTATTTGCTAACATTGATTGCCCGAACCAAAATTATGTAAACTGAAAACTAAGAGAAAGCAAAGAGACGTATTTTTGGTGTTTGAAACAGTTTTGGACCAGGTCTTCTTTTATAGCTGTAGAGGAGGATTAAACTCCGAAGGTCAATTCTAAAATCACATTAAGGATGTGATTGATAGAAGAATAAGGGCAATTGATTTTATAAAGGAAAGAAAATCTTATTTAGAGCGAAGAATATTGAAATTTTCTTATTGTAAAAAACACATACCAAAATTAATGTTTTGAACCGCACCACACCAGATAAGTTCTTTAAGGAAACTTTGAAAAAAGCCTCACAATCCCCCACATGATTCAAACGTTTTAAGAAGATAACATAGAAGATGAAGAGAATGAGCTCGCAACGGAGTAGGATATATAACACCAGTACCTTGTTGGTTTGAAATAACATTTAGTAACACATGCTAGTGTTTGCAGATGATAGGGGATCGGAACATAAGTCTTGAACTAGCCTTTTTCATTGCAATCAATCTAACTTGTATACATGCCTATTTCTCATTGATGCAAGCTTGAGATTTCGACTATGTACCTAATGCCAGATTTCTTGGGGGCCTCTAGCAAACTCTCATAAAAACGCAGCCACAACCTCCACCCACCATATCATTGACCTTATCAAGTGTGTACTGGGATGCGACATCCCACCCATAAGGGCAACATGGACGATTGAGAATCATCTAAATTTAACATCACATATATAGAAACTTTAGCACTACTTACACCGTAAGGAGGGACGTATACAGTAGTGCTGCACTATTGAGCAACTTTGTGACTTGTTAGTACCCATTGAACCTAGTTCTTAGGATATCGAGTCATATAAGTTGGGTTGCCATCACGTGCCGCTCACTCAATATTTGGCATAAGTGTCATCCCTCTCGATGTCTCTTCAACAACCTTTTTGGTTAGTCCTTTTTTAACCGGGTTTGTCACATTCTTATCTGACCTCACATAATCAATAATATGACCCCATTGTTGATCAGTTGTCTGACGATATTATGCCTCAGTTGAATATGTCTCTATTTGCCAATGTACACGTTATTCTTTGCACGAGTTATGGCCGACAGACAATTGCAGTGTAAAGAGACTGATGGAACTGGCTTTTCCCATATACATTTGTCAAGAGATTCCTGAGCCTCTCTACCTCTGTACCTGCGAATTCTAAAGCAACAAACTCAGATTCTCTAGTTTATCTATCATGGCATGTTTGTTTAACATATTTTCATAAAATGCACCTCTACTTATTATAAAAGCATAACCACAAGTAGATTTGTCTCATTATCATTAGAGACCTAATTGTCATCACAAGCAATGTCATGTGGTGTATCTGCTAAGTCTACTAACATCGATCATAAGCAATGTCAAGATGGGTACAATTCATTAAAAACATTTTGCTACCAGTAACTGTGGCATACTCATATTGAGCCACACCAGGGCTTTTATTTTTCTTCAAATGCACAATGAAATCATATGGTGTTCACTAAGGCTCCACATCAACATGACTAAATTTCCTCAATGTTTTTTTCAACAATATGTGATTGAGAAAGAATTAAACCATCATATCCATGAGTAAATATTATACCAAACATTACATCATCTTTTCCAGGATCTTTTTATCAAATTCAGATAACTAGAATCTTTTGGTAGTTTTAACAACTGACTGATATGTACCAAGTATAAGCATGTCATCCACATATAAGCATATCCAAGCCACCATTGAATCCACTGTATAGACAATATCTATATTCATAAACACCAAAATCGTAGAAAACCTCATTTTCGTACCTTAAGTTATTACGTATTAATTATTGGATTTGTTATTATTATTATTATTTAGGCTTTATATTTCCATTATTGGTCTAGACTTAGTAATAAATAATAGTTTTCTTAATTAATTAAGTCCAGCCCAATAAATAATCTAGTTCAGTCCAGTTAGAGCCCAGTGTCCAGTCCACTTAGAGTCTAGAGTTCAATCCAGTCAATGATACATTCCACTAGGTTGTGCCGTCAAGTTAATTGAGTTTGATTCAGGTTAAGGTTTAGATAGGATGTGAAGATTTTGGCTTCATTTACGAATGGTCATGAGTGGATTTCCGAAATCTATCGTTTTGAGGGTACTGTATCCAAATTCTGAAATTAACTCACTGGTTGTCAAATTTTAGCATAGAGATTAACTGGCAGGTAAGGGGCTTTTTAGACTTTTTAAGATTTAACTTGGTTATTATTTTATAGGAAAGATATACACGGCCAAAATGGTCTATTTCCACATCATTTTTCACACCATTTCTAGCCCAATTCCGGTCCACAATTCCTTAACCGGTCCCAGTGCACGGTGGATTCACCCCAGGCCCCTATCGAGCAGTCTAGGCGATCTACATCTCGAGTTATCATTTCTTCTCGACTTTGTTAATTCATTTTTAGGGTTTTGTAGTCTAGAGTAGCAGTCTTAGACTCATTTCCCATTCCCCACGATCAGATCTCGGTTTAAGAAGATAAAATACAACTATTGAGATTAAAATCATGACGGGAATGGAAATATGATAGTACTAGAACTCTATTTGAAATTGGGACTCGGTTAGAATTATGAGACAATTAAAGTGTTAGTTGAATAGAGTTTTAAATATACTCAACTAGAAGAAATTGAGTTCACTTGAAGTCTCTAGGAAGTAAAGGTCGGTCAGAACTACACAGTTTTGATCCTGATTAGACCGACCAGGTACTTAGACCACTCGACCCCTGTTGTTAGTTGCAAACTAGACTTAGGATTAGTTTAGGTTTTGTTTTATGTTATGCACGTATCATCATCTCCGGCCTTCCTTACCCCATTGTTGGTTGAACACACCCTTGAGATGAACATCTTTTCCTTTGACCAGAGCCCTTTTATTACCATCCAACTTTTTTCTCCTCCGGTCAAGAGCACTAGAGATATAGTGTCTCCTCCATTTCTGCCCTAATTCTGACCTCAACATTAGGGATGGTCTATAGACTTCTCTTCTCAGAGGCCAATTTGAGTCTCCACAAACAGGGTTGATCTGATAAGTGTTTGCAATGCCTATTCTCATCGCGTTTCCAAATATAAGTTTCGTATCTATAGGATATTGTCTTAATAGGCTAGAAATTGGGATATTGCTCTTAAAAACAAATCCAAGATGCAATATAGAGGAGCCAGGGGCTAGGGGCTACCTTATGGTCAAGTAACGGGATGCTTGGTGAAGTTTAGATATAATGTTGACGATCTCTACAAGATATTGCCAGAGATTAGGAAACCCCTTCCCCTTCACTATGTCCAGAAGCGGGGTCTGGATGCTTCTTCAAGGTTGGATAGGACTCAGCTATGCTGGATTACAATGGGTTCCCTCCAAAGCTAGCTCTCAATGGTAGCATGTTACTCTGCAGATGCCTTCATGAACCTGCAGAAAGTGCAGATTCCTAACGGCTGTTAGGTAGAAGCACTTTTTTAGATGGATACGTTTGTCAAACTTTGTTGACATGATCTGCATAAGAACATAATAGAACCGTGAGAATCAGACAATCCTTTCCAGCCTGTGCTCTTAGTTGTTTTGGTTAACGGAGGCCAGGGAGTTGGGCTTTTCTCAGAAACTTGATCTAGATACCAAGTAGGAATAAAAAATTGTGTAAGGCTTTGGCGTATGTATCGAGCTCACCGACGGGTACAAGAATGACTCGGCCAATACTTAAATATTTTTTTTCAAAATTATATGTTAAACCACTTCTTTGGGAAAATAGTCCTCTCCTAAACCGGCCCGTACAATTTTTCAAGTGTGTGATCTCGTGTGTGTTTTTGTCCTCCTACATAGATATGTACAAACAATTGGTATATTTGGTTGCATTTAAGAGTAGATACAGTGTAGAATTTGAAGAAGATTCAGTTGATTCAACCTAGGTTTTAGGATTCTACTTCCTGCCCTTAATTTCAGAAACATTTTCAAAAAATGACACATAAAAATTGAAAACACAAAAACAAATTTGAGTTTTGGTTTGACTTTCCACTTAGGTTCCTACCATTGTTGACTCTAGAAGACACTTAATCTATCCTTTTCCTATTCTTCTCGATTCTAGAAGAGAGTCAACTTATTCTACCTCTCGACTCTGGAAGTAGTCGACCTATCCTTGCTCCGTTACCCACTACCGTCTGAAGTTGTTAGCTCTGGCCTTGGGTGGCTCATTCTTATCTTTCTCGACTCTAGAAGAAGTCAATATATACCAGTCTTTTCCTTCTTGACTCTAGAGGAGAGTCAAGTAATCCTATCATTGTCTCTCAAAGACCAATTGCGCTTGAGTAATGGTTGGCTCCAGCTTTGAGTGACTCCTCTACGACCAGTCTTGGTATGTCTAGAGGCCAGCCACTATTATGCATTTTTGCCTTTGGCTTCTAGACATGCTTCTTTCTTTGTATCTAAGTGACTAGTTGCTTAACACGTTGTTGGCTCCGACTCTTAGGTATGAGTCATAGATGGCCCTAAGCCACCAGTCGCTTTCATGTGTTGTTGGCTCCAACTCTTAAATCACTAATTCCCACCCATGTATCTAAGTGATCACCCACTTTCACGCGTTTGTGGATCCAGCTTTTAAGTTCACTACTTCCCATATGACTAAACTAATAGCCGCTTTCATGCGTTGTTTGCTTTGGTTCTTAGTCATGTCTTTGGTGTGTTTAAGAGACCAGCTGCTATCACGCGTTATTGGCTCTGGCTCTTAAACCTGAGTCATTGGTTTCCTTAATCGACTAGCTATTTTTTTGTGCTATTGGTTTCAACTCTTAGGTCCACCATTTTTCTATATGACTAAGCAACCAATGGCTTTCACGGGTTGTTGGCTCATGCTCTAAGTGATATGTCCAGTATCCCTAGACGACCAGCCGCTTTCATACATTGTTGGCTCCTGCTTCTAGGGTTACACCCTTTTATTGACGACTAGTCGCATTTGTGCGTTGTTGGCTTTGGCTCCAAATAAAGTTTATTCCCTGTCCTTTTAGTAATTCTAGACAAATATCCAATATTACCGTTGTTGGTTCCAGTCTTTAGGACTGCACCCTTTGTCAGTTGAGCTGCCGCTTTCATGTGTTGTTGGCTTCAGCTCTAGACAAAGTTCAATCTCAGTTTCCTTTTGATATTGCTTGGCGATGAAAATTTTCCATGCATTGTTAGCTCCAAATTCGAGTAATATCTCCATCTCGCTACCAAACTATGTTGGTCTGGTTCCTTTCCCTAGGATACATGCGACGCCTTACAAAGGTCTTATTTGAAGTTATATGTTAGTTGTAGATTTTGAGGTCCTTTATATTTTCACTACAAAAGTGTGTAGTTTCAGTGATGTTTACTCGCAGGGGTGCTTCCTCACCAAGGGGCTCTCTATACACCCTAAAAGTGTGTTCTTTTGGTGATGTTCACTGAGGAGCTCTATAATCACCCTATTTTTGTTGGTCTATTTTAGAAGTCATTTACTAATTAATTATCGGGCTTTATTGTTTTTGTTTAGGCTTTTATTGTCATTATTTGTCTAGGCCTAGTAATAAATAATGGCTTACTTAATTGATTGAGTCTGGCCCAATAATTAGTCCAGTTAGAGTTTAGAGTTCGGTAGAGTCAGTAGTCCGGTCCAGTTAGTTGGTCCACTTAGTTTGGGTTTAACCTAAGTTCAGGTTTAGATAGGATGTGATGATTTTGGCGTGATTTAGAAATGATTTGTGGTGGAGTCTTGAGATCTAAATTATCCCATGTGTTTTGAGGGTATTTTATCCAAATGTGGGGTGTTTATTCTCCTAAGTTTAGTTTGAAATCATATCAGATAAGGAGATGAAATCGGCCAATTTTAGGTAAAGGTTTCGACATAGATTAACATGTCAGTAAGGGGCATTTTAAGCTTTTTACTTTACTTTGGTTATTATCTTTGGGAAAGATATACACCACCAAAATGGTCTGTTTTATCATGTTGAGAGATCCAAACCGTGATACATAGACCCCATTCGGCAATTAAAAAGTATACTAGAGACTATTATGGTACAACGGTGTGCCTAACACCTTTTTATCGCACGGTTCAGTCTGTGACCCCATAACCTTTGATCTCGTAAGATTTTATGCCTATTTGGTTGGTAAATTTGGGTTCACATAAGTATTTTTCTTATTTTTCCCTTCACATGTAACATCCCAAACCTGAGAGTAGTTTTATGGTAAAAGAAAAAATCTTAGTTGATTATTATTGGACCATTAGCGACAAATGGGTGACAATTATACATTATGATTCTTAGCCCTTTTTTTAGGAAATCATGAATTATAATTTAATGATAACAGTTATAAGTGATAGTAACGATTTTGGTATTTAGTGACGGTTAACATGATCGATATTTTATTTAACAACTTTTATAGATGACTAGTGAAGCGGGGTCATGTAACACCACGTTAAACTTTTCTAGTACATTAATTTATCGTAAACAGTAATTTGGGCCTTTTTTGTAATATTAAAATTTTTTGAGTAAACTTTAAAAATTACCAAAAGTCTATGGAGGGTTTGATAATTTCCATTTTAGGGGTTTTTTTTTTTATATATGTAACACATTATGGAGCAGCTGGCATTCTTTTCTCTTCTTCATCTAAAATACGGTTGAGAGAAACAGACACACACACACACACACACACACACACACACACACACAGAGAGAGAGAGCGAGAGAATAAGTGTAGAGAGAGAAAGTGAAAGAAATGGCGAGAAGAGGGAGATTGGATCGAAATTAGAGTTGGAGGATCGAATGTCGTGCTTTAGAGGAGGGTTTTATAAGGTAATCACTCTTTAAATCGTTCCATATTAGCGTATACATGAGTATATATATACGTGCATATATACATGTATATACACGTTTTTCTTCACATAAAATCCTGAAAATTTGAACATATATCTTATATTGATATTATAGAAAGTACTAGGATGCTATAGGAACAAATTAGAGCAAGAAAAATGAGAAAAACCGAAGCAAAATGGAGAAAATTGAAATTAGGATTTGCTTGCGCCGCGCGTGGGTGGTGAGTGGGCTTTCTCCGGCTACTTTTTCTGCCAAATTTTTTTACAGCCTTGATGATACTTTTATTATAGAATTTATGAGAAATTTTTAGAATTTTCTGATATCGTATGATTTTGTTTATATTTTGCGCAAGTTTGAAACCTCTAAAATCTGTTTGAATTATTTAGAATGATTATTTAATTCTGAATTTTTTTTTATTGTTTATATGATTCTAAGATGTTCCAGTTCAAATTTCAGAATTTTTAAAGGTAATATGATATGATTTCAGTATCACCTTTGTTTGGGGAACATGAGTTATTTAATAATAGTTTTAATGACTTTCTTGACCTGATTTCAGTTTTCATATTTTTCTTACATATTTTTAAGTTATTTAGAGGGATCTTATTTTGACCTAGAAATATTATTGGCTATTTTGGGCTTTCCTAGTATTTAAGGAAATTATTTTTAAAGAGAAAATATTCAAAAATTCAGATATTTAGTATTTTGGTCTTATATACTGTTTTAAGCTATAAAATCAATTTATGAGATTTTTTTGAGAATTTTGAGGTATGGCTAAGTGTTGAGGTTGTGTTATTTTTAATTAGTTTTGGGCTGTCTATATGAACCGTTATGGATTGAGTTACTCTGAGAATAGAAATGAGCACCGTGCAAGTAGTTAGTATTGATCCTACCATAATGTAGTTGAGACAGTGTTCTGATATCAGTGTTGTCCCAACTTAGGTTACTCAAAGGACTTCTGATTTTTTGTTGATCGAGTGACTAACTAGCTTCGGACTAAGATAAGGGATTTTCATCCGTACCAAACTCCTCATAATTGGTTTCATATGTTCTTCTGATTTGTTATCGCTATTTTGTTGGATTATATTATTTTGCTAAAGTCGCATTGTTTGCTTAAAAACCTTTCATTGAACCTTAAAGCATTTATTGAAACTCTTATCAATGCTCATTATTTATTTCCCATCAAGCATTGAATAATATGTTGTATTATCATATTATTGCATTCTGTATATTAATATGAGATTCTGCATTGGGGTGTTTTTGCGGAGTTGGTGGTTCTTGGAGGATTCAGTGTATTGATGTGGGCTAGTACCTTAATGGACTAGCCAGTGCATTGATGTGGGCTAGTAACTTGATGGACTAGCCGGTGTAAATATACGTACGTGGTTATCAGTGTCAGTGAGCATTACCTTCGTGGCTTTGCTAAGTAATTTTTCCTGCACTGCCTGCGTAGCTTTGCAATTGCTCATGTTTAATAACATATGTGATTGTTTTTATCGTATCTGAAAGTCATATTGATATTTGATCGAACCATTTGTGACCATTTCAAAACTCTTGAAAAACCATCATTGAGTTGCATCTGTGATTAAAGCATCATTGAATTGCTTCTGTAAAATGTTTCGTAATTCCTTCATTTGTGCGACCTTACTGAGCTCTCTCAAAAGCTCACTCCCATTTGACTTCTTTTTCGCAGGTAATAACCAACAATAGACCGCATGGGGTATATATTAGAGACAAACGAGGCAAAGAGAATTTAAGTTTTGGTCAGTGGAACCCTGCCTGGGTTAATATTGTTAGTTAGAATTTTTTTGACTTAGACTTGATGTTTCAATTATGATAGTACGATAAGAGTACTATATTATTCAATTGTTTAACTCTGGCTGGCTAACGATTCTAAACGGGTTGAGTTTGAGGTCATTACTGTCTTAGTATAAATGATCAAGTGAGTGTTAACGTTTCGAAAATTTCAAGATGTTACAATAAAAGAATGTCACAAGCTTATATAGTTTATGTTCCTCTCGTAGAACTTTGAATCTCTCACGTTGATCTATATTTTTTTTCCTCATTCAAGAATGCAGTTTTAATATTCACTTGATGAGCAAACAAACGATGTATAGATGAAAGTGCTATCAAAACTCTAGTAGTGGCAATCTTGGTCATTAGTGACAAAATAATCTACCCATTTTTTCTTAGTATAACACTTAGCTAACAGCCTAGCTTTAAATATATCTATTTAGCCACCAACAATGAATTTCTTCTTAAAAAAAACCCATTTGCAACGTCTAGGTAGATCTACCAACTCCCACTTGTGGTTCGATAGGATAGATCCTAACTCACTATTAATATATCATCTTTCCTAAAGGTAACATCTATCGACTTTTTGGCCTCACCAGAAGCCTTAAAATCATCCTCTCTAACGAAGGTAGCGAAAAAATTGGCATCAAAAGTAGTTTTTGCCCTTGCTATCTTGTTGAGCCTCAGTTCTGATTCAACTTCACTAGGAGCTAGGCCAATGGAGGAATAGAACTAGAAGTTTCTTTATTCCTTAGCAGATGCATATTTTCAAAGAACTCAACATCTTTGGTTTCCATGATGGTGTTTGCCTGATATTTATTCGTTTCATCTTTCAGCACTAGAAAACTTAGGTGGCGCTTTTATATGCATATACTATGAACATATAGTCCGTAATTTTAGGTCCAACCTTGTTCCTACTAAACTTGGGGATGGCCACCTTGGCCAGATACCTCTGCACTAGGTTGGGTGAATTTTTTTTTTCATATGTCGAAAGGGTTTTTTCAAGACTTTTTCAAAGTACGATAGGCAGAGAGTATGTCCTTCCCCACATGTTCGTGGGTAAGTCACAACTAATGATCATTGCATTCTTCACTTGAAGGGTTCTATTTTTCCTTTCACCTACTCCTTAGACTAAGGTGAATAGTACGGTGAGCAAGGTTTAGTTTGGTTCACTTTTGGAGGCTAAACCGCAAATCAAACAGATGGACCTTGGTTCACAAATATTGAACCGAATGGAAGCAAGACACTTCGGTTTGGACGCTTCGGGTTTAACGGTTCAAACGGTTCAAATTAAATGGTTCAGATCAGTTTGAGTATGGTTTCAGCATTATTTTGTTTATTGTTTTTGGTCTGTTTATTAAACTTTTTAAACCTTTGAATTCTACTTTTTATAGCCCAGTTAATACCAAGAGAAACGATGATAATAAAGGACTGAGATTATTAGTAAATTAATATTATTAATAATCCAATTTTGCACCTCCAATAACAAACAAAAGTTACATTACATCATAAAGTTTTAAAGATTAGCAAAGCATCAAGAAAACAAAACTAAAAAAAAAGGAATTAGGAAGTCTAGTAACCAAGAACTTCAACATTTCAGGACTTTATGTCACGATCTCATTTTCCATCATGCAATTAATATGCAAAGCAAGTGGAAAAACACTAAGTCTGAGGCCAAACTAATTTGCAAACAGCAAGTATCCAACATCAAGCATAAGAAATTCAAAGAACCAAAAGTCCCTAACAGCCCCATTTCCCCTTGACAAATCAAACTTTATATACAAGTCGATGGGGAAGGTGGGAAGAAATTCAAGAAGTTACGACAATCAATAAGAGTTGATGCCTTGAAGCTAGACCCTTATGCATCTTCTGAAAAGTAAAAGGAGAGAATATATCAAATGCTTTTAAAATACATTTTAACTGATCTACGGAAAAGCAAAACAGAGTTACAACTTACGTGAAAAGTACTCTTCAAGTTTTTTAACGTCGGCTATGGCTTCTCAAAGATCAATTGTCTTTAATTCATTTTTTATCCAATTCCGAGTACAAATAAAAGCTTCTACGCTTCGTGGAGCCAGAGAACTTTGAAGGTATCAAGCACACAACCTCCCGTGCTAAATGCCGACTCAAATGCAACTGTAGAAATTGGGACGGCTAAAACATGTCGCGCCACTTGGGAGAGGACACGGTACTTTTGAGTATTAAGCTTCCACCATCCTAAGATATCTAAGTCTACATTTGCTGCAGAATCCTCCTAAATCTTAACTAGACATCCATCCCCTTCTGACTTGCTCTCTATGTTATCCTCCTCCTCCAAAAGCTTCTTGTATTGAGCAGCCAAGACTTTTCTTCTAGTTCAACTGCATTATCTTTGAAAGCTTGACTTACTGGTTTCTGTGTTTCAACATCTCTTTCTCATAATGATCTAACAACTTAACCAAACTTTCCTTCACCTTTTTCACAACATGTTTAACAGTCACATAATCGCACACCTGACCTTTAACAAATTTAACACATTTTAATCTGTAATGGAGGTCTAAAACAACTGCGTCGTACAAATACAAAATCAGATTGTGAAGAGCTCCCCAATGCTTTTCAAATTCTTCAACATATTCTTTATGGATAAAACACAAAAGATTATCCGAACTATTACACACGTAACCAACTTTTGTTGTCAACCCATCACTTTGTGAAAAGGACAATTGACATCACATGTAAAGAAACTGGAAAATGCAATGTTGCATCTTAGAAAAGTTTCAAAACCCGGATAAATGTCCTAGGATTATTCCAATCATCCACGAAGGAGGCGTAAGCTTTAGCCTCCTCCTCTCACCAATGTTCTCACCATCGGCGTCACTGCCAAGAAAAAGCCTTTTGAGGTCTAAGCATACAAGACTCTTGTTATCGGGTGGGGACATCTAAGCATACAAGACTCTTGTTATCAACCATCTCCTTTTCTGCACATATTTCAAAAGTTTCAAGCCTAGCTGAAGACCTCATATATCTTATTGCATTTCATATACTACCAGTCGAATCATGGAGATCTATCAAGCCTTCTCCCACAACTGGATTAATTATATGAGCACCAGATCTCATGTGAAGGTTGTCATTGTCTAGGAGAATGCTTCTCCATTCTTTGGTCTTTCCTAAAAATATAAGTGAGGCTCTGAAATTCCCTAATTAAGTTTTTATATTAAAAAAAGGCTCTTTATGGTCTTGAACAAGCTCCTAGATCTTGGTACAGTTGTCCAAGCAACTTTCTTATTGATCATGGCTTCTCTCGTGAAAAAATTGACATCACTTTTTTCACCAAAATTGGCAAATGTAACACAAAATTGTCCAAATGTATGTTGACTAAATTATTTTTGGAGCCGCTAACCATGATCTTAGCCAAGAGCTTTTGAGAGTATGCGCAGGGAATTCGAGATGTGCATGATTGGAGAACCTGCTTTCTTTCTTGGACTTCAAATCAAGCAATCACCATAAGGGATTTTCATAAGTCAGCCCATGTATACTTGTTAGCTATTAAAAAATTTTGGTATGGACAATGCCAAACCTAGAGCTACTCCTATTTCCTAGTATATTTCTAGTCAAAGATGAAAAGGTAAAGATGCCGATTATCAAGTTTATTGTGGTATGATTAATTGTTTACTTTAGCTTACTACATCCAGACCTGATATCATGTTTAGCATATGCATCTATGTTCATTTTCAAGTTTATCTCAAAGAGTTTCATCTTTTAGCCACCAAACACATTTTTAGATACCTTTGTGGAACAGTTAAGTAGGACTTTGGGATCTCCCGTAGTTCATCCTTTGATCTTGTTGCATTTTCTGGTTCTAATTATGCTACATGTTTTGTTGGTGTAAGAGTACTAGTCGTACATGTCAATTCTTGGTTAGGCGCATTTGTGTCTTGACATGGTAAGAAACAAACATCTGTTGCACTATTAACAATCAAGGCAGGATATGTTACTGCAAAAAAGTTATGGTGCACAATTTTTTTGGATGCATCAAACATTAATTCTTTATTTTGACATTTGCATTAATAATATTCTCACCATTTATGATGGTGGTAATGAGATTTTTATTTGCAAAAAGATTTTTTTCAACCTAAAAAGGCGTACAAGAAACATTAATTGGCTGATATTTTAACAAAACCTTTAGCTGAAAATCGTTTCTGTATGTTGCGACCAGAATAGGCATGTGTGATTTAAGTTAGTAATTATTGCTAAAGGCGTTTGTCATCTTGTCTTCTAGATCTGTTCTTTTTGGCCGACCTAAAATATTTGTAGTCCGACTAATTTGGAGATAACGTAAACATTTATGTGAATGGCCTAATTATTCTCCCTAAGTTGCATATTTGATTTTTTTGTACAAATCAGTTCGGGTATTTTTTAAAGTAGTTCGGCTAACTTGTTTTCAATCCGACAGATAAGAAAATGGTCTCATTGATCTTAATTGGTTGTGTCTCTCCCTCTTCTGTTAAAAATAGTCCAATTATTTAAGCATAATCGATACAGAAAATATTTTAGGAGTATCAAGTAGTTACTCTACAACTGACATCTCCAAGCCCCTTAGCTCCTTTGGGTGATTGGGAAGAGATGGATTTTCACTTTCTTGACCTTCAAAATTTTCGGATTGATTTTGCTCCTTCTCGTTAATTTTCTGAGAATGTCCAATTTGCTAAAACTGGATGGAAGATCTTCACCATCTTCATTTGCATGCTTACTTGGAGGAGAGACATTAGATTCATCATATACTATATCCATGGAATTTTCTATAGTTCTGCTACTCCTTGTTACAAACTCTATATACTCTACTTCTAAAGGAGTGATGCTAAGGAAAGTGGGTTCGTACCTACGTGGAGGTGCCACAAAGGCTGCAATCCGAGTCAGCTTCCAAGTATGCAAAAATGAGAGACAGCAAGGACGGAGTAAGGGCTGAGAGCAAGGCTTCCCAAACAGGACGTGAGGAGTGGCAGTGCTGCAAAGGCAAGGCTGAGACGAACAAGGCCGGTAGTCGACAGTCCAAGTCAGGGTCCAAGTTCTAGTTTCAAGTGAGTGAGCTCTCAGGGCTGTACAAAAAGCTTATCTCCCATATCCTCTCCTGGTAAGGTAGAAGCTCTGGCTTTCGAAAGGGCTGCTTTGCTGGTTGAGTGAGGGGCTGAAAAGCACGGTCCAAAGTTATGTTTCTCTCACTAGAATCCAAGAGCTCCCAATTTCTAGAGTGAGAAAGTGATTTTGTAAGAAAGAGCCAAAGGTCCCCTTTTTTGAGTCATAAAGTTCACTATTTATAGGAAACAGTGTGCTTATGTCATAAAGTGCCACATGTCGTCCCCTGGGAGTGACACGTCACCAGGGGTCCCAAAATGCTGGTTCTCCGTTGGACTGTCGGTTCCCAAATTCGCATTGCCTGCCTCGCACAGCGTCGCTCTACCTGTCTGAGAAGACTGACCACACCGCGATAGCATGATTAGAGTAAGCTTGTTGCTCCAGCCACCAGTCTAAGCCCTTACTGAATCCCACAAGATGCGTCAAGAGACGCATAGAAAACCTGACAGTGGTAAGGGTTGCCCCTATAGCCAACTGCCAGGCGGACTAGGCGCAATGCCCTCCAAGGACCTGCTCCCGTCCCGGAGTAACCCGTGGGTCATTGTCCTGGTGGTGTCGACGATCAACGGTAACATGAGTGGACATGTTCGTAGCTCAGCGCTTAGAGTCCGCTGCGAGGGGTCCTCGTGCCGGAGCCCCCCGTGATTGTGACGGCAATGGCTTTAAGGTTGTGAGCTCATCCCGTGACGGCGATGACTATAAGGTTGTGAGTCCATCCCGCTGTGAGGGGTCCTCATCCAGGAGCCCCCCGTGATTGTGACGGCGATGGCTATAAGGTTATGAGCCCATGCCGGTGCGGCGATGACTATAAGGTTGTGAGTTCATCCTGCTGCGAGGGCCGAAGCCCCCCTGTGATTGAGACGGCGATGGCTATAAGGTTGTGAGCCCATCCTGGTACGAGGGCCAAAGCCCCCCTATGATTGAGATGGCGATGGCTATAAGGTTGTGAGCCCATCCCGGTACGAGGGCCGAAGCCCCCCTGTGATTAAGACGGCGATGGCTATAAGGTTGTGAGCCCATCCCGGTACGAGGGCCGAAGCCCCCCTGTGATTTAGACGGCGATGGCTATAAGGTTGTGAGCCCGAACGCATGTAACATGATTGTGGCGCATGGGCGTAGTGCCTACAGCACGAGACAATACCTGGTGCCGGGGCACGTATCATGGAAGTGGCGCACGGGCGCGCGTCGGGTGTTCTGAAGACGGGATGTGAGTTGAGTGTGCTTGTGATAACAAAATAATTAATGCAACATGTAGTAATGACAAAGTTGGGAGTGATGGTATGCGGTCGTCGGCGATGGCGATGGGCATCGCGGGAGTGGTGTGCGGTCACGAACAACGGACGTCACGAGGTTGATGCACGACAGACGTCGCGAGGTTGATGCACGACGGACATCGCGAGGTTGATGTACGAACGTCCGTAAGGTGATGCACGACGGACGTCACGAGGTTGATACACGACGGACGTAAACATCGCGAAGATGCAAAGACTCGAGAAAACAAGTTCGCACGGGAGGGGAGGCCATAGGCCAAAATTGGGGGAAGGCCAAGGCCAACACCCCTGGGGAGGCAGAGGCCGACCCCTTAGGGAGGCCGAGGCCGACCCTAGGGGATGGCCAAGTCCCATGAAGGGAGACCAAGGCCACTCCCCCCTTTGGTGAACTTCGGGCGAGCCGACAGTAGGTGTTTTGATGAGCAATGGCGAATCCAGAAGTTGCGTTGTGATGAGCGTGTCGCCAAGAATTGCACCCACATAACGAACAAGGTGCCAAAGTCACGTACGAAGCGTAAAAAGTGAAAAAAGTGTGAAAGAGACTTTGCGCGAAAAGTGAGCAACCAGGGGGGGTGAAGGCCAAGGCCGAGGCCGACCCCCATGGAGGCCGAGGCCGACCCCATGGGGTTGGCCAAGGCCTTTGTCCCATGACCCCGTCACTCCGGTTGCACCGTCGGTCGATGTTTTCGATGAAAAGGTGCTTGGGTGGTCGTGGCGTCACGATTGTGCTACCATGAGTGACGTCAATGCGAAATAAATTGTCTAAGTCGTGCAGAAGGTGCGCGGAGCGAAAAACGCACTTGACTAGAGCGTGCGCGTGCTGACCGGTTCGATGCGTTGGAAAAATGACTGTTGCATCCGTCGACGTGTTCGCGCGAAGCGGGACCCCTAGTGGGCCCTTGGGTCCGACCAAGATATGTTGAGAACAAGGAGTAACCAAAAAAGATACCCTCGTCAGATTTTGCATCGAACTTCCCCAAATTACCTTAGTTGTTCAAGGTAAAACATTTACACTTAAAAACTTAGAAATATTAACTTTTGGTTTTCTATTTGAAAACAACTCATATGATGTTTTGTCAAGGATAGATCTGATGAGAACTTTGTTATAAACATAACAAGAAGTGTTGACAGTTTTGACCCAACACTTCTTGAAAGAGCATGATTTCTCTCTCAACTACCACACTTTTTTGGGGAGTACGAGGAGCAAAGAATTCATGAGCAATGCCAATTTCATGAGAAAAAAAAAAGAACAAAGTCTTTTTTAAATTCTCCACCATGATCACCTTTAATGTTACAAACTTCAACTCTTTTTCTTTTTCAAGAAGCTTTATCAATTTGAAAAATTCCTTGAAACCCTTGCCCTTATGAGTTAAAAAGAGAACCGAGGTATATCCTAAAATTCGTCAACAATGATGAAAATGTGAAATTCTCCACCCAAGCTAGCATTTCTTTTGGGGTCAAAAAGATCTAAATGACGAAGTTCAAGAGGTCTGGAGGAGGAAACAACCTTTTTATCATAAAAAGATGTTTTCGATCTTTTACCTTATTGATAGGCATCACAGACCCTGTCCTTGACAGACTTCAATTTGGGTAAGCCTTTAACGGTCTTCAAAGAGTTGCTTCTTGATCAAATTCATATTCACATAACCTAGTCTACGATGCCAACGCTAAGTTTCATCATATTGAGCCAAAAGACATGTTTCATCATAAGGATTTAACACTATTAAAAGAGAGAGTATAAATATTCCCATCTTGATTACCAACCAAATTACATCCATTAGAAGACCGAGGATAAGGTAGTGATCTCCCTCAAAACTAACTTTGTGATCACTGTCGATTAGTTTACTAATGCTATTCAAGTTAAAGTTCAAATCATCAACTAAGCGTAAATTACCAATTGGAAGACAATCATTGCCAATTTTACCTTTGCAGATGAGTTTACCATTTGAATTACCATCAAAGGTTACCAATCAATCATCCACATTGA
Source organism: Escallonia herrerae (assembly GCA_033070095.1). NCBI lineage: Eukaryota > Viridiplantae > Streptophyta > Magnoliopsida > Escalloniales > Escalloniaceae > Escallonia > Escallonia herrerae. Next base: position 75,599 of record JAVXUP010002521.1, on the reverse strand, counting down.
AGTAAGGTTTGAAAGCAGCGCGCGTGCACCTGTCATGTGCCTTAAGCACCCATTGTCTGAAATCGGCTTGTTTGGATTGACTTTCATCTTCAAGCGTACCAACAACACAATCTCTTTGATTTTGTAGCTTTGTTTACCTATATTTTCTTGAGTCATGAGTGATTAGACATAAAAGACTTTGGAATCCAAACTTGCTTAGTTAAACCTTGGAATCAGTGAAAGCATATTAATAATTTACTATCATTTTGTCTAGGTAATTTTCTCTAAGTGCCCCTTCTTCCAAAAGAAAATTTTGTAATCTTTTGTTTTTTCAAAATATCGAAAAACAAATACCTTTTTTTTTCCTCCAAAAGTATAGCTTTGATTACCTAAAATATCTCAACATTTTCCTTTCCTTGTCTGAGTTTTGAAATTATTTTTAGGTCCGCCACTTCTTTGCCCATTTGAGGTTTCAGCTGATCACATTCAGTTGGAGTTTTCAAACACCAATTACTTCAATTTTCTTTTGTTTGTGGTTCAAGAGATTTGAGTTTGATAGATTGATCTAAATGTTGTTTCTGCGCACTTTCTAGATCAGTTTTTGGATCATCATTTTCTTTTTCACTAGTTTCCAATTTTCATCTATATTGTCATTTGTATTTGCCAATTTTCAATAGCATTGATCAAGGAAAGGGCTTTCTTTTTCAAATCTTTATTTTTGGAAATCAATTTTTTCAGGTTTGTATCTCAATTCATAGAAAGTTGCTTTTTAGTTGATCTTGATCAAAATCTCAAGTGAAAGGGATACGTTTTGCACCTCGTTAAAGTGATCATCCCTACCATAAAAAGCACAATTTTGCTACTTCATCATCTCCATCGATCTATTTGTCTCTTTCATTCGAATCATTCCTTGTTAACAAAGCTTTCCACATTTAAATTTATTCTCCTTGTTTTCCTACTACTTGATGACTTGTTCTTGAATTGAAGGCAATAGTTGATGTCTCTTGTCTCTTAGCACTCACAGCAGACGTTGCAGTTTTCTCTGGATTTCCTTTTATTATTTCATTGTGACGACGGATTAGTTGTATTTCTTTTGAACCTCCCATCTCATTGGTTAGCAAGGAATTTCTTGAACTTGTGGGTGGAAAGATCAACATCGCCATCTGAGTTTGCACTCAAATTCTCTTGAGTTTCTCTAGATGCTTCTTCTTCATGGTGGTCTACTTGTCATCATGAACGTTCATAGCTATCTCGTGCGTCATCAGAGAGCCTATGAATTCTTCTAGTCGTAGCACATTCATATCCTTAGCATGTCACATAACAGTGACTCTAGCTTCCCATCTTTTAGCAAGCGATCTGCAAATCTTTCTTACCATCTCAGTTTGAAGATAGACCTTTCCCAACAACTTCAACATGTCTATGATCAGCCTGAATGTCGCGGCCCCGAAACGGGAGGCCATGACCGTCAACAAACCTTTAAATATACCGCTAAGGTTCTAAGTAACGGTATAAAACAGAGCACTAAAAGCCTCTAACATAAAGTATTTCCCTATAGGCTTAATTGCACTGCAAATCCTGTGTTTGACAAAGAATTGCAATCAAAACCCCGAAGTTTTCAACTCAACACCCAAGACCCCAAGGTTTGCTATCCGTTGCAATGTCATGATTTTACTTACGAGAGTTAACGATTCCGTTAGTTTTCAAGGGTAATTTTGTCTTTTTCAGTCATTCTCTATGTTATTTTGCACAAGTCATATCTTAACCAATTTCGATGGCCCAGATTAAAACACGTGTCTAGCCTGAATGTTGTTAGCCTGAGATTACAAAATCATAAACTCTCACCAGCTCTTTCTCCTCTGGCCCTCAACCCAACTCCACCCAACACCCACTGTATCATCATCAACAACCAACCAACACCATTCCAGATGACCGCCCAATCACCAACCCTGCCTTCCTTCATTCATCTGTCGCCGCCACCACCACCAACTATTGCCTAACCACCGCCACCACTATTAAACCACCACCACTAACTGTCGATAAGCCTATGTCTGTCTTCAGGTCGTTGTTGACCTTATGGGTTGCTTAAGAAACAGGTAAATTAAATTGGGCATTTGATAGTTATAGGTGGTTTAGACGAATCCAATTAATGGCTTAGAGGGTTTTGGCTCAAGGAAGTGAAAGAGGACTTGTCATCGAGGTAACAGCCCTAAGAAATTGAGGGTCCAAATGGGTTTGGGTGGGGGCATTGATGATGGTGTGATGTGGTGATGGGTGGCAAGGCTTCGGAGGGCAATGTCTTGTTTGTGGTGGGATAACGGTGATGTCGCTGTGCTGATGAGTGGCGACGCTATAAACTGATGGTAGTGGTGGATTGGTTGGATTATTATGGTGCAAGCAGAGGTTGGGATGGCTAGGCGAGGGACTGGTTAAAGCTACCACCACTGACATGATTTTCAGTGGTGGTTGTTGGTGGTGCTACTGGAGGTGCATGGTGGTTATGATTTTGGGTGTTGGCTGTGGGATTATGGAATGTATGTTGGTGGTGTTCTGTGGTGGTGGTGGTGGGGGGATGGGATGGTCATTCAGGGAAGAGGAAGATGACAAGCTAATAAAACTAATGAGTTGACCATCTTACCCTTGGTAAGTAGCGGATTTTCTCACGTCCGTTAGTAAAATCATGACATTGCAACATATCACAAACCTTGGGGTCTTGGGTGTCGAGTTGTAAACTTTAGGGTTTTGGTTGCAATTCATTGCCAAACACTGGGTCTATAGTGCAATTAAGCCTTCCATATATAACAAAAGTCTATCACAATACATTCCCAAAATATTCCTTTACAAAATGATTTCTATGTGCAGCGGCTAAACAAGTGTTCCAATACATTTACATTGAAAGACCCCTAACCGGGTAAGATTTCCAAAGTATGTATACAAAATTTCAATGATAAGCAAAAGTCAAAGGACTCCAAAGTTGCCATAACATTCAATTGTCACTCTCTTCACTTGTGGCAAAGGCAAGGTAGGAGAAAAAGGAGTGAGCTCTAATAGCCCAGTAAGGTAGCTGAATAGCAAGATATCAAGCAGAAACTAACATAAACAAATGACAATACTAGATGTAAAAGAGCAAACCATGTCTTACTGTCGAATATTGGTGCAACAAAGTTAAACATTTAACCCAAAACACATGTCAATTATATGCCGGGTATGCTATAAAAATACGATGACTATGATGGTCACAAGACCCAAATATCAAACCAAACGTACAAACATCAAACGTGTGCTACCGGAGCGTACTAGGAGTCCTTGACTCTCTAGCATAACAAACATATGTTCAAAGGACCCTCTCAATTTGAGAGTTGTTCAACATAATCAATGTCAATCTTGAATTGATGGCCACAAATGTACAAATGCAAAGGTCTGCTCATTAAGACACAAATGGAGGAGGATACGCAATGTTATAAACGGAAGCAAAAGTTAAACAAATGAATAGTGAACCAGTAAAGATGAACGGCATTGGACAAATCATAAGCTTTCGAATTTTGAAAATACCTTCCCACAGCAAAAAAGCGATAAAACCCCTTACCTCAATAAGCTTTCGAACAAGGAAAAATCTCAAAGCACCACCTTAATACCAAAGGAGCTTCCCAAGCTTTCAAATATCTCTCTCTCTGCCGAAAAGGAAATGAACTGGGGAACAGAGGAAGAGAGAATCCAAAAAGGCTAGAAAGGAAATAAGACAACTATTTATATGGGACACAATTTTTAAGTTTTCATTCGAAGAAAAAAGAGTTTCCTTCGACCGAATCCGGCAGAGGTGAAAATGCTTCTTCAACTTTTTTTTTTTTAAAATTCAACCAAAAGCATGTTTTCTTTTGAATTAAAACTTTTAATTTTCGAATGAAAACTTTTCAATTCAAATTAAAACTTTTTAATTCGAATTAATTTTTTTTTTAATTTGAATGAAAACATGTTTTCATTAGAATTAAAACTTTTTAATTCGAATTAAAACTTGAGACTCGTTTTTCACGATTTTAAATTCTTTTCATTCGAAGCAAAAAATCTTTCATTCGTAGCAGAACTCATTTTCATTTGAAGCAAAAAAAATTTCACGACCGAATCCTTCAGAATTTAAAACATTACTACCCTTCCCATTTTGATTCGAATGAAACCACTATTCATTCGATCGAAAATTTTAGAAATGTTAACAACCATTTTCTCAATTTTATCAAAAAAAAAGACCACAAACTTCTTTACCTAAAATAATAATTTTGCACCAGGAAAAAGAAAATTTTTGGGGTATTACACTGAATCTTGAGTACATCTCATTCACGGACTCATTCTCCTTCATCTTAAAAGTTATGTCTTGCTGAAACAACATTTCGATCTTGGTCTCCTTGACTTGATTTCTTCCTTCATGAGTAACTTCCACCAGTATCCACATTTACTTAGTTGTTTCACAAGCAGAGACCCGATTGCATTCATTTATATCAAGGCCAAGGCTAATGACATTCTTGCTTTGTCGTCCATGGAGTAAAGATTTGCTGCTATTGGACTCATCTCCATTATGCCACTTGGGATCTTTCTCCCATTTGGACTATCTTGTTAGAATGTATGGATCCTTTTTTATGACATGCCAAACTTTTACTTCTTGCTCAATGTAGATCTTTATCCTGCTTTTCCAGTAACTGTAGTTGTGATTCTTTAATATAGGCGGGCAATTGGTTACAAAACCTTCTTGCATGAGTGGATCTTGAACTCTTGATAATGAAGTCACAAAAATAACAGAGCACAAGCCTCTAATACCACTTTTAGGTCTCTGACTACACCTTGGGGGGGGGGGGGGGGGTGAATAGTTGTTTACAAAGAATAACATGCAAAATAAAATTCTACGAATTAAAATAACAAGATTGAGAAGTTTTTTTTTTCCAGAGATTCGTAAAGGTTTGACCCATTTTCCTACGTCCGATCCCCAAGTGCTCCACACAGCGGAGACGTACTCGAACCTATCACTATTCAAGCTAGCTTTGGATGCAAACCACAGTAGTACACAAAACCTATCCAAGGCTTACAAATAATTACAGTTGAAATATGAGATTACAATGAATTAATGAGATAGCTTACACTCTGTGATGAGCTCCACTTTTTACATCAAATTGGCCACCTACACCTTTCCTTGGTAACTTTAGCCCCATCAATGTCCTGATCATCTTCGCCTTAGAGTATGGATGCACATGTTACCCACTTCTTTGCCCTTATATAAGTCATATGCTAGGATCTTTTTTTTTTTTGGGTAAAAAGAGAACCTAATATTAATAAGTAGGGGAAATTACATCATTGTTCCTATTGTAATATCCCGATACATTTTAATGGGTTAATTTAAAACTTTCACCCACATTTTTTTTACTTAACATTGATATTTGATTTACAATTTTTAGCGCGACTACAGAAGTGGGGATTAAGTAACAACCTCTTAAATTTCTAGTACATTAATTTATCGTAAATAGTTACTTTGGGCCTCTTCGTAATAATAAGGAGTTTTGGGTGAGCTTTGAAAAATTTACCTAAAGTCTTGGAGGTTTTAGGTAATTTGCCGGTCTAAGGTTATATAGAGCAGTCGTTCCCCAGTTCTTGTTCTTCTTAAGCATGGTTGTGTGAGAGAGAGAGAGAGAGTGTGTGTGAAGAAGACATTTTTCGACGGTCAAATTAATTTTTTGGTAAGTTTTTTAGCCTTTTCTTTTTAGTTATTTAATGGTTTACGAGATTAAGGGGGCATGGGAGAAGCCGTGAGATGTTTTGTGGGTTTAGGGCTGTGACTGTGTGGTCATGGAAGTAGTGTAGGGGCAGGGGTTTAATTGATTATTATGGCACTATGTGCGTGTTTTGGTGTGTATAAGAGGCAATGGAGAGAGAGTAAATTGTCGTGGGTGCTTTGTGGGTTTTATAACTGTGGGAAGTAGCTCTACTGTCAGGATTTTGGGAGTGTTGCGCAGCCATCTTGCCAAAAGGTGATGGCTGCCGTGACGGGGTTTGGGAGTGAATCGAGAAGGTTACAGCCATGGACGCCATGGCTGTGTTTGAGTGAGAGGCTTTGAGAAGGGGGACTCTGCCGAGGGTTATATGTATATGTGTTGTGTGTGTGTGTGTGTGAGAGAGAGAGAGAGAGTGTTTATGTGAGGGGTAAGATAGTGTTTTGTTGTGTGCCATGAGAGTGTGTGTTTATGCATGTACGTGGCCAAAGAAGAGAGGTTAGTAGCTATAATCGGTGTGTGTTTTGTATGTGTGTGTTGTAAGTGTATGTGTGTATAATGTGTGTGTGTGTGTGTGTTTTTCTCTGTGCGTGTGCGCGCGCGCGTGTGAATGTGCAGGGGTGGGTGGGTGGACTGAAAAAGGATTTGCATAAATTGGTGTGCATGTGTGTAGACTACCGTGAAGACAATCAGTGTGTGTGTGTGTGTGTGTGTTTATATATGCATGTATTGTGGGCATGATTGTGTGTATGGTGTGTTTCTTGGGTGCATGAGTGTGTGTTATGCGTATATGTGTGTCTCTAAGAGCTACGCGCGCGCGAGTGTGTGTTGTGACTGTCCAACGTGTGGAGAAGTGGTGGTAATGTGAGACGGTTACAAAGAATGAGAAGAAGAAGAAGGGAAGTAGTGGGTATTGAGTCACAGCAGGTTGTATGGTATCCTGCGCTTGTACATGTGTACCATAGGTTCGCGTTAGGTTCGGCACGTACATTGGATAATGCACAATGATGTTTTCTATATTAGAACTTCTAGCAGAATTTGTAATTTTCGGAAATTGTATGTATTGTTAATATTTTCTATAAGTCCAGACTTGTAAAATTCGTTTGGTATCTTTAGATTTCACGATAAATTTTAGAAAATTGGTTGTAATGTTTTTATGGTATAAGTAAGTCCCCAAATTAAGTTTGATGTTTTTTAGAGTTGATTTGATATCATTACCATATTGAATTAAATTTGGCAAAATGAATAATTTTAAAATTCTTTTAATGCCTTTTAAATTTAGATTTCAATTATATATATATATATATATATATATATATATATTGAAGCTGTTACAAAAATTATGGGACTTTATTTTCAGCTGGAAATAATTATGGCTATTTATTGATTTTTATTACATTTAAAAAAATTATTTTTTATTTGAAATTGAGAAAATTTATATTTTTCATTTCATTTATTATTTTAGGCAATAAATGTGTTTAGTGAGAATTAATATCAATTTTGAGTTATTGTTGAGCCTTTAGGAATGTGTTGGGTTTCCTGTTAACTAGGTTGGCTATGTGTGGGGCCCGCTTTTGGGTTATGTCATTTTGCTTTGAGGAGTGAGCACGTTGTGGGGTAGTTGATATTAGATTTATAGTATAATAGCATAAATTGTGTACTAACAAATTCGATTAGGTCAATTCAAGAATTGTTGATCAAGGTTGTTAATAATTGGAATGAGCCAACATTGTATAAGATCAATTCCATGGAAATGTCTCTGGCGAGAATCTATAATTCCAAAAAAGAGCAATACTTGGCCCACGGGCTGCCATCAGCTTACTGCTACTGGACTACTACCCCCCGAATGTCGATGCTGCTGCCTGACCTCTCTCAGGGACCTTGTCAGTTGTCATGCCATAATTGAGCCGTTGTTGCCGCCACTGTACTACTGCCTATTTGTCGGTGGGAGCCACCTCTACGGCGGGAGTCGTAAATTCAACAAAGAAAATTAATCTTTTGACCAAACGTAATTTTAGTGTCTAAAATTTAATGTTTATCCAAACAATGAACTTTGGATTCTTAGTTCTGCTTACTTAATCCAATCAAAGTCTCAGAGAATTTGAATTGAGGAGAAAGATTGTAGACTTAATTGAACTTCATTTTCTTATCGTGTAGCTATTCAGCTGAATGCAGCCAAACGTGTTGTTATTTTGGTCATGTCCAAAACTTATTTCTATTAAGTACCCAAACACTCGTTTTTTACCTAAAACTAACACCTCTCTCTCTCTCTCTCTCTCTCTCCAAACAAAACCCAGCTTCATGGTTGGCGACATTGACGACAAGAATGAGGAGGTGATATTTTGGCTGCCCGTGTTGACTTGTTGTTGTTCCTGGGAGGAAGGTGCGTGAATTTTATTGATGTTTTTGTGGTCATTTCTTTGGTAACAAGTACAACAAATATATTGGCAACACATATTGGAATGAACTTTCTCTAAATAGTGCATGAATTCAAGAACGCAAGTATGAGGGTAGTGAAGTTCTTCGCAAGAAGTACTAGAACTTTGGTGTTAATTAAAATTACGCAAAATTCATATTTAGTTTCTATTTTAGTCAATTTTAGCTCCAGTTTATATACTATGGTGACTATACAATGGCAGTTATGTATCCGTAATGACAAAGAATCTCGTTGAAAAGACAAAAAGTCAAGCTTAAGCACTTTCGAATATTTAAGGACCTTATTTTCTCATCTTGTTAGGCGATGTGGTTTCGCTGGACTAATGCTGGGTTTTTGGTTCAATCTTGAAAAATTAACTCCAAATGGCAGACTACGAGTTATTTAAAGGCAGTGAAATTTACTTTCTTAAATACAAGAATTACAATTAACCGTATTGTAACGAACTGCTTTGGAAAAAATTCAAATCCAGACCCACGAAAAGTTCTTGACTCGAGCCAACATCTTATTTTATTGTTCTAAAGAAAACAAAAGGATAAATAAGAAAAATGCTTAAAGACTCTAAATGCCCTACTAGATTCCTAATCTATTGGAAACGGAGATGGTAAGTTCATGGACTAAGTTATACAACCGGAAGGTGCTAGATACCTGTTATACCCTAATAATCTCTACTTTGTTGTAATGATTTTTTGGCCTTTAACATATATCACATATATGCACATAAACATGCAATGGATCCACCCAATGCAGGGTCAAATGGCCTATTTATCTAGTCGGACAAATCGGAATCAAAACCACATAGTTATGACTTTTCCCTGTAGGAGGTGACCTTACCTTTGGTCTTTGACACAAATGGAATGAAATGAATTTGAACAACTTTTTTTTTGTAAGTTTTATCTATTGACCAAACTTTGGTTGCGCTGATGGGTGATATTCTAGAGTTTTTCTTTCTAGCCTAAACTTGAAAGCACTATAAAGTTATCTCTAGACAGAGGCGGATCCAGAAAGTCTAATCGGGGGCGCCAAAAAGACATAAAAAGAATTGATGGCTGACATAAAAAATGAAGAAGGTTTAAGTTTATCAATATTACTACTGCTAACATTTTTTGTTTGAAAGAAGGAATCAATTGTCCGTGACTTTGACTTTCCCATATACGAAAATAAGCATATTATAATTATCATAACTATTGAATACGTTAAATGCATAGTAAATTGCTCAGTCGTGTTTTTTCGTAACTATTGAATGCGTTAATACTGTACGAATTAAACTAATGAATAGCGTAGCTATTGAAATAGCGTAACAATTAAATACGTTAATACTATAATTAGCGTAACTATTGAATTTGTTAATACTCCAAGAATTAAAATATAAACAAAAGAACTCACCTTGATCAATTCGTGTTTTTTCGCAATCCAAAGATTTGGAATTTGAGATTTGTAAGAATGAAGAATAAGAACGAAGAAGATTATGACGGCCGATGACACAAAGAATAAAGAATATAACAAAACGAAATCATAATTAATTAGTTACGATATAATGGAATTTCCCTAAATATGTGAAATGTGAGTATTTAAAATCCAAAAAATTGGGGAGTGCCGTGGCCCCCACCGGTCATGCAACATTTCCGCCTCTGCCTCTAGATGATTCTTGCTCAAAAGACTTAAAACCACCTCTCGCTATGAATCCACGATGCAGGCAGATCAAAAATATGGAGAATTTCATATGAAATGTTGAATTACATCTTAGAAATGATGCACCAATTCTAAAGAGAAATGGTCCAAAATTTCTAGATAAAATAGCCTCTCCTAAACTGTAGCCCAAAGGTTCCTTTTATAGAGTTCTGGAGCCGATCAAAATGATAAAGATAACTCTTTGAGTCTAAAATCTCTCATAGAGTCAAATATTTTATTCAAATTACAGATTGAGAAAAAGCCAACTGATCGGACAGTTCATTGAGAATCGGCCGGTTCATCACTTAATATTTCCAGATGTTTTTATGAATATTGGGATATTTTTAGCCCTTAATTTGGTAATTATCTCTGATAAAGCAGATGGAACCTACCAAATTTCGAAAATCATTTCCAATTTTCATCTAAGTCAAGAAGGTTTGTATGGTATCATGGATTAATCACAAGATAATTCTAAATTATCTAACTGATTACAATCTCTTAGCTGGACTGAGCTCATACGGAACTGGACTGGGCTTAACCAAACTGGACTTGACTTGACTTAATAAATTTAGTTCATTATTTATTACTAGGCCTACACCTATAATTAATAATAAATGCTAATTATCAATAAAACCCACTAATAATAAATAAACAAAAAATTAGGAATAAAAATTTGAAAACGGTCACTTATGTTCACGCCGCTAATTCAATCTCGATATACCACTTTGTACTCTATTTGGAACCAATTCTTTCAGGATTTGGATTTCTAATTTGGAATTGGACTGAATTTCAATTCCATTTTCTTGTTCAGGACAAAAAAGAACTCAAATCAGGAATTCCTACTTTGTGTTTGAAAAATAGAGGAAATGAAAAAGTAATAAATTTTTAGACACTTATATCTGTGGCTTTAGTGAAAAAACAAGCTAAGATTATGGTTTCACATGTGCTGGTGGTAGCACATGTTGGTGGTGGTGTGCAAGTAGTCGCAGTGTAAGTGGTGGTATAATATGTAGCACTCACCACTAAAGTGGTCGGGTGGTCAAGTGATGGTAACGATGGTTATTGTGGTGGCGGCAGTATTGAGGTGTAAATAGTGGTAGGGATGGTGACATAAGTGACAGTAATGGTGGCAGTGTGCTGTCAGTGGTGGTGTCGTCATATGGCATCTACGCTAAACAATAATGATATAAATGATGGTCGAGGTGGCGGGGCAGTCCAGTGATGGTATCGTTGCTAGTGGTGCTGGAGATATGAGGGCAGCACATGGGGTAATGTTGGTCATTGAAATGACGGTAACGACATCAGAGATAATACTGGTGGCAGTATTTTGACGGCAACGGTAGTGGTGGCGTGGCACCAACTGTGGTAACAATAGTAGCGGGTGGTAGTGGTATTCAAGCATCACTATTGGTGTGTTGGTGATCGTAGTCATGGCGGCAATAGCGGTGGTGGTACTATAGATGGGGTGATGACCTTTACGTTAATCGCGATAGGTTTATAATGTGGCTCTATCAATAGCACTTATTATCTTTAGCTGTTGGAACAGGCGCGGTTGACTTGTGGGGTTAGGAGTAAAGCATCCCGAGGTTGGCGCATCTCATTGAGCGTGGAGAAGCTCCTCAGAAGGCAATAATGCCCAGAGAAAGGCTTGCCAAATAAAGGGATCACGAGATTACCTAAATCTGTTACCACGATCGTTCTATGTTTGAGCCCGCCCTAAATGATCGCTCAGTGATAAATGAGGTGAAAACAAACTTACCGTAGCCTATTGTCTCTGAGCTTTCGTCCCCGTATCCCATTCTTGGCCTTCAGCCGGCTTTGATCAACCCATATCTTCTTCCTTTCCTGGGGCTATGCTTCTACGCTAAGGATGGTTACATGAGATCATCTGACCTCAATGTGCGTGCTCGTCAGCTTCTGCAAGGCTATGCTCTACATTAGGCTCATTCTATCAAAGAGCGAATGTGCATTCACTCACTTGGCTTTCTGACAATAGCAGATAGGCTTATAGCCGATACGATAAGACAAGACCAGTTATTTACACAGCAGCAAGAAGACAAGCAATAACAGTATTCACTGCATCTTCCTTGTGATATTTGTAGACAACTAAGCCAAGTTTTTATTTTATTAGTGCCGCAAGCCATAGCCTTCTCCCAAGCATGGAATTCTCATGTTTCAAGGAGATTTGAAGCATCATCTCGATATAATGGCACAAGTGGTAATGGTAATGACTAGAGGTGTCAAAGGGTCGAGCTTGGGCTAGCCCAGCCCAGGCCCAGAGGGGCAGAAAATGGGCCGGACCATTTAGGGCTTTAGGCCTTGGAAACTGGGCCCAAATCTAGGAAATGGAGGCCCTGTCCAGGCCCAAGCCCTAGGCCTTAACTTTAAGGTCGGGCCCAGGCCGTTTTTTTTAACATTCCTTTTTTGTGTTGCAAAAATATTAATTCACGAAATAAATGCAATTGATAGGCCCTTCGTGGCTAATGAAGTGCCTTAGAGCTTTACTTTTACTCTATTTGAGAATATTGATTAGCAACAAAGAATAATTTTGTTCGCCAAAAGACAATCTTTTCATAGGAGAACATATAACTTTTAGTTATGAAGTTTTTTGTTATCTAAACTCAACAATAGATTCCTACAAAACTTTTTTCCAATGATATCTCTAAATATTTTCACCAAACATACCTCTAGCTTTGCATTTTACATAGTATTAGGTATCTCATTAGAAGCATGCATCATTAGACCACTTTTACCATGAACTTTGTCGTGCTTTCTGGAGTTATGTTCCCCATTTCCTTTGCCTAAATTGTGTTATTTCTAGTTCCTAGACAAACAAACATATACTTTCTCTTCATAATTTCATAAAACTAATTCAGTGGAGCCTTACAAGTAAAAGCAGATAAAGATGTAGGAACCATCATCATGAGCTGAACAGAAATGTGCATGTCCAAAAACTTAAATGAAAAGAGAAAAATATGAGGTAAAAAGAGATTGAGGCCCGAGAAAGAAAGGGAAAGAAAAAAAAATAACTCAAAATGGTTTAGGGTCACGTTTAGGGCCAAAGGGCCGGCCCAGAATAGGGCCGAGAAAAGGGCCAGAACCATGCCAGGGGCCGGGCCGGGCCAAGTTTGGAAAATATTAAGCCTGGCCCTAGCCCTGACCCAAGGCCCTAGGGGTTAGGGCCTACACTATTCATCTTTAAGGCCGGGCCAGCCCAGGCCTATATAGGGCCTGGTCGGGCCTGCCCGGGGTCGGCCCAGCCATTTTTACATCTCTAGTAATGACAAAGACGGTGGTGACAATCCTGATGGTGGCAATGGTGGTGATGGCATTGATGTTGCGGCGGCCACAACGATGACAATCTAGCTTTCTTTATGATAATGGTGGTCGTGGAGATGATCTAACATACTACAATGATGGTTACTGTAATGTGGTGGTTGAGATCTAATTAGGACCCTTATTGCTCTCATCCCTTGATTTTTCTTTAGAAAACATAAAATAGGATTTCACTATTTGGTTGGTTGGGTATAAGGCAATCACACTTATAGGTTGAGACAATAAACAAGAGGGAATTTAAATCCATCAGACTTTTTCTTAACTATGAATAATAATTATATTATAACAAGAAACTGCTGAACCTAAGATAATAATTAAATTAAGTAATTACTTTGGTCATAGTGTAGGTTCAAAGCCTTACTATGGAAATTAATGTCCGGTATAGTCGAGCTTGGAAGCAAGGCAAAGGAACTTGGGCAAAAAGATCCAAGAAGTGATATCACTCTACAAAGTAGGATTTGGAGTCCCAAATACATTGCTTGGAACTTCTATACGAAGGCTTTGGTGTGGCAGCAATGTGGGCAGTATTAACTGTTATTGTCATCTTCCAATTCACTCCTATATAACTCACTCACATGAACAAACTTCCCTGATTCCCTTCTTCCCTCAGTGATAAAACATAGTCTCATTGATAAATTTCGAGGACGAAATTCCTGAAAGGTGGGGAGAATGTAACACCCCAAAAATTTTCATTTATCGAAAAATTTTGTTTTAACGTTGACCTAATTAATTTTGGGGTCTTTTCGTAAGGGTAATGTGGTCTCTTGAAGTTCTGGGACCGTTAGAGTGTAAGTGATGATTCCATAGGTTCAAGCTTAGCGATACAAGAATGTTGAAATATAAAGTGTACATCGATGGAGAGATGTGATCGGACATGGTGAAGGGCAATGATCTTAGAAACGTAAATTTCGAGGACGAAATTCCTTAAAGGTGGGGAGAATGTAATACCCCAAAAATTTTCATTCATCGGAATTTTTTTTTTAACCTTGACCTAATTAATTTTGGGGTCTTTTCGTAATATTAAAGAATTTTGGGTGAACTAGAAAAAAAATTAAAGTTGGGGGTTTTTATAGTAAATTTTCTTTTAGGGCAATTATATATACCGTAACTTATAGGATCAGTCATCCCATGTGTGTGTTTCTCCTTCTTACCTTAAATCCCTAGGAGAACGGTGGCTATGGATCCAAAAAAATCTCGATATCCCGTATTAAACATATACCCAGACTTTAATTAGCCATAATGCTCATATGCTATCCAATTTAGGTGATTCAAAAGCCTAAATTGTGTATTTTTTTTCATGTTCTACAACTTTGTAGAAGAAGTCGTATCCATTTGACATCATCTTCAGGTCAAAAATAACGTCTTCTTAAAATCAGACATATTTCCTGTTTAGGTTTTTGACTAGCACTAACTTTTTCATCCAATATCCGATTTAGGTGATTCAAAAGCCTAAATCATGTATCTTTTTGAGATTTACAACTTTGTAGAAGTAGTTGAGTTCTTCTGAGATTGTATTCAGGCACAAAATATCAGTTTTCTACTCGGACAGATTGTTTTAGGTATAATCCTTACCCTTTTCTTTCGATTTCATCATTGTTGGGTGTTTTAAGTGTCATATCTTGTATGAGTTTGATGTTGTTGTGTGTGCGCCATGACTGAGTGGTGGCTGTGCTCGATGAGGAAGAAGAGAAAGAGTAGCAATTAAGGTTAGGGGTCTCAAGGAGGAGATGATGTAGAGTAAATTTTTTGCGGGCAGTCCGTATTTTGATTTTTTTCAAAGTCATTTAGCAACTGATTTAGGCAAAGTACAAAGAAGAGGCCCCAATTATTTTTTTGTAGATCTACCTTGTCAAATATTTTGGGATTTTTCGGTGTCTACAAAGAGGGTTAAATAATCTATCAATAAGGAGGAGTTCCCGATTTAATTAGGGTATCAAATCAGATTATTTTTTATCCAAAATTTTTAGGGGAACCTTATATTACTGAAATGGTTCAGTACATAAAATTTTGTAGTGTTTCAAGGCTGATGAATATCTTTACCAAAACAGGCCACTGTACGCCTGATCCGGTCAGCGGTTACGGATTTTTGAGCGGAAGTATTTCTAAAATGTTTCTTTAGTCCAAAAATGATTTTGACATACTTAAAAGATTTAAAGTACTTTTGGGAATTGTTCGGGACGAGGGAGACCAGGGGGTGTTTTGGTAGTTTACCACCCGAGAAGGGTTTTTTTTTGTTGTAATTTTGCCTATCGGAGGGCTGTTTTGATAAAATTCACCTACAATAAAGGTATTTTAAGGATCTTTCTTATAAGGAAGATGTTTTTGTGATTTAGACACGAGAGGGGTGTTTTGGGTAATTTTCCATGCTAGGGGTATTTTAGAAATTTTGCAAAACCGACGAGCGGGTCGTTCTAAGAGTAGGAGTGAGTTGGGGGCTAGGTTTACAATATAATAGAATAAATTGTATTATGATAATATGATAGTTTCGTTTAGGTCAACACTGAGGAGTATCCGGTTAAGACTAACATAGCTTGGATGGAAGTAAGGATTCTATCCGTACCCTATTTCATGATTCTGATTTTAAATGTTTATAATAACAGTTTTACAAACTACATTGGTTGTTGATTCTTATGATTGCTATAAAAATGTTTCAAATTGCCCATGAAACCCTAATTTGAGCCTTAGAGCAATCGTTTGGAATCCCTATTTCTTTATCATATGTTTATTGATTCGATCAACATAAAATATTTTGAGTTGTACTTATATCTGTTTCATTCTCATCTTGGAATTCATTGTACACTTTATCTGTTTATTGATTGCTCATCGTAAAACATTTTCAATTGTATTTACTCTTATTAAATGTTGACATGATTTAATAAATTGGGAGTTATAAGGATGATGCGTTTTTGGCGTTATAAGGATGGTCTATTGGTTGGGTTAAACTAGTACTTAAATGGACTAGTCAGTGTACATATGCATTTGTAAAGCTTATCGAGCACTGCCTTTGTTATAGTGGACTACTCATGTTCGATGTTTCCTGTTTCTGTTTTATTGCACCTAAAGTGTTTTAAAATAATTATTGATTTAAGAGATTGAGATGATACTGATCTCTATGTTTATATTGAATTACTATGAATTTTTAAAAACAAAATCCTTTGAAAGGATGTTATTTGACTTGAATGTCAAAATCGTTGGAATCGTTTGTCTATATCGAATTGTTGAGTTTTATTGAAAATACTCTCAAAAAGTTCCAGGTGTCTCTATATGAAAAGTCCGAATCGTTTTGCTATTTTAAATATTTGATCGACCTTACTGGGCTCTCGAAAGCTCACTCTCCTTTGACTTCCTTTCCCCTGTGATAACCAGCACTAGGTTACATGAATCTGGATAAGAGCCGAGTGAAAGAGAAAAGGATATTATTTTTGGTATTTTGTTGGAACCCCTGTATGGGTGATTTTACTAGTTTATTATTCAGATTTAAATTTAGTTTCCAATTATGATTGTACACTGAGAAAAATACATTGATGGATGTTTTAGTTGCTCTGAAAGTTGTGATATTATTTGTTAAGTTTTGAGAATAATACATGTAGTGTATATGATTGAGCGAGAGTTAACGTTCCAGAAATTCTGGGATGTCACAGTTGATCTCAGAGCTTTGGTTATTACGATTCTGTAGACTCGAACTAGGTGAAAATGAGTGTAGGCTTAAATATTTTTGAATGATATAGTTAATACCGGTGAAGCATAGTGTATATGCTTAAAGGTTTAGATTTTTGGAAGTATATTGAAGTATTATCGTGTCTTGAGGTTTTGGGAGCAAAAGTCTAAGGTTTATACCTTTTTCAAGGTTTTCGATCTTAACTTATGATTGCAGAAGGGTCGTTCTTAGTTGCGTGGCCTCATGGTTATAGTGCACAAAGTGAACATTTTATTAACATAGCAAGGATGCTAGTTTTTAAGTTTCTGGAAAGGGTTTTCTAGATCAAGATTACTTTTGGTGGAAAGGTTTATTTGAGAACAAAAATTTGAGATCTAAATGTAAAGTGTCATAGGCATGAATATGTGTTGGTTTTAATATATTTAAGCTTGTATGACTATAGATCATTTGAAAATGAGACAGTGCGCACTTATCTTTTGAGGTAAACAAGGTTATAGCTCCAAACTGATAATGAGAATTGTACCTAAAAGCATTGTAAGCGACCTTTTAGGCAGTTGCTTATGTATTTCTTTTTGGGAAGACATTATAATTGGGCTCTTATTCAGCAAGGTTGACTTATGGACTACAAACATAAGTTTTAATCATTTGTTGTACAAGAATTGGGGAGAATGAAATGATGTGCGTATTTCATTAGGGATTGAAGATTGAGAAATAGGTTTTTCCTTTAATCTACGAACCTGCATATCTTCATGCGTGGAATTATTTATTTAAGTGAATGTGGCACATGAAGGGGATTCTAATACTATGTTCTGAAGCATTTTAGTATAATGACTAGATAGAAACCTATTGATGATGGCGTTTGCACTATTGAGAAAGTTAAGAACTTAAATCAACCTTATCAAGCACATTGACCCATTAGAGGCTGAGATAATGGTTATTAAACCTCGTAGAAGTATTCAAATGCTTTAGCACTATCTAGGTTCAAGAATTGTAAGCGTCAATAAAAGGAAATGGCTAAATGATAAGATTATGATATGTAAGTGTTCTTGTGTACCTCTATCAAATAAGTCGAGATCAACGGTAAATATTGTGATTGCCAGTCATAAGTTGTGTGATGACTTAGAATCTACACCTAGGTGGATGTGTGATTCATGCAGGTACAAATATCAAATTTGGGACCTGTTTAGGTGATACCTTTCTATGTGATGGATTTTAGGGAATTATAGTGTCAATTTGGGTTATGAAATCTAAAGTTATAATCTGAAGTCTGTATTATGGTGACGGGAGAGACATTGTGAAGTTCTTGAGATTGAGATTTGCATCGTTGACCTACATTTTGGAAGTTATATATAATATTATGAGAATTTTTAATGTATTGGTGGAGCTGGCTTAGGATGGTAAGGAAAAATTTGATTATAGTTGATGAAAAACTTAACCAAGGTTGTCGACAGCATGTAGCATGATAGTTAGACAGAGCTTTTAGAAACCCGTGGTCGGTATGTAGAGAGCATTGAGACTTCGGGCATTTTTGGAAGGGTAATGTGGTCTCTTGAAGTTTTGGGACCGTTAGAGTGTAAGTGATGATTCCGTAGGTTCAAGCTTAGCAATACAAGAATGTTGAGATATAAATTGTACATCAATGGAGAGATGTGATTGAACATGGTGAAGAGCAATGATCTTAGAAACGTAAATTTCAAGGACGAAATTCCTTAAAGATGGGGAGAATGTAATACCCCAAAAATTTTCATTTATCGAAAAATTTTGTTTTAACCATGACCTAATTAATTTTGGGGTCTTTTCGTAATATTAAAGAATTTTGGGTGAACTAGAAAAAAAATTAAAGTTTGGGGGTTTTATAGTAAAATTTCTTTTAGGGCAATTATATATACTGAGACTTATAGGATCAGTCATCCTGTGTGTTTTTCTCCTCTTACCTAAAATCCCTAGGAGAATGGTAGCTATAGATCAAAAAAAATCTCGAATTCCCGTATTGAGTATATACTCAGATTTTAATAAGCCAAAATCTACTTATACAATATCCGATTTAGGTGATTCAAAAGTCTAAATTGTTTATTTTTTCCCGATCTACAACTTTGTAGAAGAAGTAGTATCCATTTGACATTATCTTTAGGTCGAAAATAACGTTTTCACAAAATCGGACAGATTTCCTATTTAGGTTTTTGACTAGCCCTAATTTTCTCATTTGATATCCGATTTAGGTGACTCAAAAGCCAAAATCATGTATCTTTTCGAGATTTACAATTATTCAGGGCCAAAATATCAGTTTTCTAGTCCGACAGATTGTTTCAGGTATAATCCTTAAACTTTTCTTTCGATTTCATCATTGTTGGGTGTTTTAAGTGTCATATCTTGTATGAGTTTGATTTTGTTGTGTGTGCACCATGACTGAGTGGTGGATGTGTTCGATGAGGAAGAAGAGAAAGAATAGCAATTAGGGTTAGGATTCTTGAGGAGGAAGATGATGTAGAGTAAATTTTTAGCAGGAAGTCCGTAATTTATTTTTTAAGATTTAAAATTTAGCAACTGATTTAGGCAAAGTAAAAAAGAAGAGACCCCTATCATTTTTCTGTGTCTACAAAGAGGGTAAAATAATCTATCGATAAAGGAGGAGTTCCCAATTTAATTAGGATATCAAATCAGATTATTTTTATCCAAAATTTTTTGGGGAACCTTATATTACTGAAATGGTTCAGTACATGAAATTTTGTAGTGTTTCAAGGCTGATGAATATCTTTACCAGAACAGGCCACTATACGCCTGATCCGGTCAACGGTTACGGATTTTTGAGCAGAAGTATTTCTAAAATGTTTCTTTAGTCCAAAAATGATTTTGACATACTTAAAAGAGTGTTTTAAAGTATTTTTGGGAATTGTTAGGGACGAGGGCAACCAAGGAGTATTTTGGTAGTTTGCTACCAGAGAAGGGGTTGTTTTGTAATTTTGCCTACCGAAGGGCTGTTTTGATAAAATTCACCTACAATAAGAGTATTTTAAGGATCCTACTTATAAGGAAGATGTTTTTGTGATTTAGACACGAGAGTGGTGTTTTGGGTAATTTTTTATGCGAGGGGTATTTTAAAAATTTTGCATAACCTACGAGCTGGTCATTTTAAAAGTAAGAGTGAGTTGGTGCTAGGTTTACAATATAATAGAATAAATTTTATTCTGATAATATGATTGTTTGTTTAGGTCAACACTGAGGACTATCCGGTTAAGACTAGCATAGCTTGGATCGAGGTAAGGAATTCTATTCGAATCTTCTTTCATGATTCTGATTTCAAATGTTTATAACAACAGTTTTACAAACTACATTGGATGTTGATTCTTATGATTGATATAAAAATATTTTCAAATTGTCCATGACACCCTAATTTGAGCCTTATAGCGATCGTTTGGAATCCTTGTTTTATTCTCATATGTTTATTAATTCAACCATCGTAAAATATTTTAAGTTGTACTTATCTCTGTTTCATTCTCATGTTGGAATTCATTGTTCACTTCATATGTTTAGTGATTGCTCATCATAAAGCATTTTCAATTGTATTTACTCCTATTAAATGTTGACATGTGTTAGTAATTTGGAAGTTATAAGGATGGTGCATTTTTGGCATTATAAGGATAATATGTTGGTTGGGTTAAGCTAGTACCTAAATGGACTAGTCAGTGTATATATGCATATGTAAAGCATATCGAGCACTGCTAGTGTGGCTTTGCTATAGTGTACTACTCTTGTTGCGATGTTTCTTGTTTCTGTTTTATTGCACCTGAAGTGTTTTGAAATAGTTATTGATTTAGGGGATTGAGCTGATACCCGTCTCTGTGTTTATATTGAATTGCTATGAACTTATCAAAAACAAAATCCTTCAAAATGATGTTATTTGACTTGAATGTAAAAATCGTTTGAATCGTTCGTCTATATCGAAATGTTGAGTTTTATTGAAAATACTCTAAAAAATTCCATTTGACTCTATATATATGAAAACTCGTCTGAAACGTTTTGCTAGTTTAAATCTTTGATCGATCTTACTGGGCTCTCAAAAGCTTACTCTCATTTGACTTCCGTTCCACAGGTGATAACCAGTACTACATTACCTGAGTATAGATTAGAGCGAGTGAAAGAGAAAAGCATATTATTTTTGGTATTAATTGTTGGAACCCCTCTGTGGGTGACTTTACTAGTTTATTATTCAGGTATAAATTTTGTTTCCAATTATGACTGTACACTAAGAGAAATACATTGATGGATGTTTTAGTTGTTCTGAAAGTTGTGGTATTATTTGTTAAGTTTTGAGGATAATATTATGTAGTGTATATGATTGAGCGAGTATTAACATTCTGAAATTTTCGAGATGTAACATCTTAAGCAAGCCCCTAAGCAATGACATGAAAAGTTTGATGAAATTATCCTATGTTGTGGATTTAAGATTAATGATCATGATAAATATTTATATTATAAAGAGCATAACAGTGGACACGTCATATTTTGCTTCTATGTGGACGATATACTTATCTTTAGGACTAACCTAGATGTTGCTAAGAATGTGAAGACCTATTTTGCTAGGAACTTTGATATGAAAGCTTTGAGAGAAACTTGTGTAGTTTTGGGAATGACGTTAATAAAAACTCATGAAGGAATTGTTTGACTCAATCTAGTGCTAGAGAAAATATGTTGAAATTTTTGGATATTACGGTTCTAATCCACTACAAACTCCGTATGACTTGAGTATACTTTAGATAAGAACTTGGGAGAACCGATATCACAATTGAAGCATTCTTAAATCATAGGATCCTTACTATGCTTCACTAACAGGACTAGGCCTGATATAGAATATGCTATTGGGAGACTTATTCGATATACCCAAAATCCTAACAAGGAGCATTGGAATGCTTTAGAGAGAGTACTTAAATATCTTAAAGGGACATTAGAGTATTCGTTGTGCTATCAGGATTCCCAAATGTGGTAGAAGGGTATAGTGATGCTAATTAGATAACCGATAGCTAGAGATCAAATCTACCACTGATTATGCTTTTACATTAGGAGAAGGATCTATATTTTGGGGATCTAAAGAGCAAACGATCATCTCTAAAAGTACTATGGAGTCTGAGTTGATTGCTTAGAAACAACATGTATAGAGGTTGAATGATTGAGAAACCTTTTGCTAGACATACATTTGGTGAATAAAACTTTACCAGCTTTATCTCTGCATTGTGATTGCAAAGCTATTACAAATCTTATTAATCAGTCTCACACAAACAAAAAGGTGAACATGCACATAAAAAAAGATACAAGTCAGTCAAGAGACTAGTAAATAAAAATGTGACATCTCTTAATTTTTTGAGATCTGAAAAAAAAATTAGCTGATAACTTAATTAAAGGTCTATCCAAGAAGGGTGAATTTGACTCATCGAGGGGAATGAGGCTTAAGCCCACAGGGAGTTACCGGTGAGAGTAACCTAACTTTTATGATTGTAGATCCCAAGAAGAAGGTTCAATAGGTAGAAACAATCTAGAGCGTGACTCAAAAATGATAGCATTACTTTAACAGGAGAGCGTCTCCTCTCCATCCCTATGGTGATAGTGCTACTTAGTGCGATGTTAAGGAAGCGTTTTACCCTGAATGAGCCCAAGACGAATATTTTTGCAAGGTACAGTCACGCGTACCACCCTTGGAGGACTCACCTAAATAAGAGTGGTCGTGAGGCTGCGACTCTGGGAACTGGGCTGATCCGTAAAGACTCTCATGAGAATCTAGATTAGTGCGCATGGCCATTAATAGCGCTAGCTACCGCTATGAACCAAGCCCTATATCAATACTGTGTGTGTGACTAATTGAAGCTTGATCAAGGGAACTAATTCAAGGCGTAGTCTATTATGACTCCCTCAAATGGAGGTTGCCAACAGTTTTGGTTTAAGCCCGGAAAGCATCTACACCCATTGTGTAGTATAATGCGGCCATAGTTAATGTACTTTTTCATATTTTAAGGTTTTAAATCTTTGTAGAGGATTGGTTTTTTGGTTTTTAAGAAGAATTGCATTTCAAATAGAGTTTACAGGAGATAAAAAACTGAGGATTTATACAAAAAACAAAAGAAGCCCCAGCCAGGAGACCCAACCTGTCACCTAGTTACTCCACTAAAGTCTCCATTAAGAGAGTTACTGAAAACCCAACAAAAGAAAAGAACAAGTTGCAAACTCTCGCTGTACAGATTTTGTCGGGGATTGTTAGAATTTGTTTTATTTTTATTTACAAATTCTTTTAAAAAGATTTAAAAACTTACTTTACTTTCTTTATTTATTCTAATCAATATAACCTATTGTAAACCTTGTCATAATTTTATTTTTGATGTTTTTAACCGTTGTAATTCATTGTGTGTGTAAACCCTAGTCTTCTTTCACTATAAAAAAGAGACCACTCCTAGCATGAAAAACATACACATCAAGAAATATGCTTGATACTTTTATATGCTCTCTACATTTTCTATATTTTTAGTTTTTGGACGACTTCATCAGACTAGTTCAGCATTCTTCCTGTGAAACCATACATAGAAAAGGCGACGTTGCGAGCCTTAAGCTTTATCTTGTAAGGATTTATCGTTTGTTGGAACTCATGCATAGGAAGTGAATAAAGCCTTTAGGACAGTACTTTTGTAGCGACTCTCATAAGTCAGCGTGAGTGAGTTTACTTTTAATTCGCTATGTCTTGAAATTACATGCTAGTTAAAATACTTAACAATTTTATTTATATATATATATATATATATATATTATTTCATGGGGGCCGATCCACATCTACCGGTGGAAAATAACATTTTCTCCACTGAACCGCTGCTCTTTGCAGCGGTTGCATAAATGCCGTACAAACGTAACCGCAACACTTTGTTGCGGTTGCTATTATTTTCTCCAAAAATGCCAACCGCAACTAAGTGTTGCGGTTGCCATGGCAAAACAAAAGTCAACAATGGAGGCTCCCTTGTCCTTCCCCCCCCCCCACCCCCTACCCCTCCTTTCCCTTTGTATTCACGGCCAAAAATGCCAACCGCAACTAAGTGTTGCGGTTGCCATGGCATAGCAAAAGTCAACAATGGAGGCTCCTTGTCCTTCCTCCCCCCGTGGCCCCCACCCCTCCTTTCCCTTTACACTCACGGCTGCCCCAAAAATGCCAATTGCCATGGCAAAACAAAAGAAGTCAACAATGGAGGCTCCCTTAACTTTGCAGTGTAATTTAAAATATCAAGCTAGCGCGATTTCGCGCGAAAATTTTGTGAGAACCCTAGAATGTTGGAAAGTTCCATTTTTCAGGAATTTGGGCGAAAAAATCCGTAAAATACTTTTTAGATCAAGAATGAATTCAGGAAGCTTAAAATAGCATTTTAAAGCACTTTTGAGATTTTTCCTAATGCCAGGGGCATTTTGGTAATTTGCCACCCCGAGAGGGGTATTTTGGTAATTTTCCCTGTGTCAAGTTTTCCAACAGACTTTTTAGTCCCGAAATGTAAGTAAAACACCTGAAATGTTGTTTTGAAGCTGGTTTGCGGCGTGTAATTGTCGCTAAAGGTAAAAACTTAATTAGACAGTTTTTTCACAAATTTATAAAAAATAGCTAGAGCATGATTTTGCCAAAGTACAAAAAGGTATTTTTAAAAGATCTATATCAGGGAAAATTTTCAGATTTTTCCAAATACTAGAAAGGGGCTAACTGATACGGGAAACCTTGTAACTTTGTAGTCTAATTTAAAATATCAAGCTAGCGCGATTTCGCGCGAAACTTTTGTGAGAACCCTAGAATGTTGGGAAGTTCCATTCCCCAAGAATTCGGGCCATTCCGAAGTCGTTAGCTAATTTTTTGGCCGAACGGGCTTTAAGCGCTCGATCCGGACACCAGTTCGGAATTTTTGTGCGAAAAATCCGTAAAATACTTTTTAGATCAAGAATGAATTCAGGAAGCTTAAAACAACATTTTAAAGCACTTTTGAGATTTTTTTAAGCCAGGGGCATTTTGGTAATTTGCCACCCCAAAGAGGGGCATTTTGGTAATTTGCCACCCCAAAGAGGGGTATTTTGGTAATTTTCCCGGTAAAGTTTTCCAACGGACTTTTTAGTCCCGAAATATAAGTAAAACACCTGAAATATTATTTTGAAGCTGATTGCACGGGATAAGGCTAACCTCTCACAGTTTAGGATGGCATTACCAGAAAGACGGGACACTCCGACTACTTGGATGACTCCAGCCGGTAGATTCAATTGAGCCAAACAGCCAGTCATTGACGGCACTAGCCTGCAAGGTGAGGAGGACGACATTTTTTATCAAATTATTTCTCAAACAAAAGGGCAAAAACGAGCAATACGCATGAAGAATCCGATTGAAGAAGCAACGGGTCAAAAAAATTGCGAAAGTGTGCGTTGTGTAATAAGATGACTGATCATGACAAGAGAAACCATTACAAAGTGTTAGGTATCGAACCTGGTAGTATGGTCGAGGAGGACGATGATGAGGAAGAGTGTTAGGGTTAATGTTTCAGTTGTATAAATTGAACTTTTATAATATTTAAATTTGTGATTTGGTTTGTGGAATCTTTAATTTGTGATTTGATTTGTGGATTATTGATATTTTTGGAAGGACCTATTCGCGCACACTTTAGCGCCCAATTCATAGCTTCCGAAAAAACTTGTAAATTTTTTCGCTCATTGCACCTCAGGCACGCTAGTTAGACCATTTTTATGAATTTTGGCGAAAAATGAGACACGTTAATTTTTGGGTTTTCCAATGAAGGGCCTATTCGGGCACACTTTAGAGCCCAATTCATAACATCTGAAAAATCTTGTAATTTTTTTGTCACTTTTTTTTCGCTCATTGCACCTCAGGCACGCTAGTTAGCCCATTTGTAAGAATTTCGGCGAAAAACGAGACACGTTATTTTTTTGGGTTTTTTTATGAAGGGCCTATTCGGGCACACTTTAGGGCCCAATTCATAACTTCCGAAAAATCTTGTAATTTTTTTGTCACTTTTTTTTCGCTCATTTGCACCTTAGGCATGCTAGTTAGACAATTTTTATGAATTTCGGCGAAAAATGAGACACGTTAATTTTTGGATTTTCCAATGAATGACCTATTCGGGCACACTTTAGGGCCCAATTCAAGGCATCAGCCACCTCGAAGTTCGGCCCTCGACCACTCCTGTATGGCCGCATGTCTACAACGGGTTTTGGTATCCCTTGTAGACAGCCAGCTTGCTTCATAGGTCGATCGGGCATCTGAAACTAACATTCTTCGAAATGAATAAGCGGCACCCGAACCAAACCTGCCAGCACGTATGACACCGGAAGTTGCCAACACCACTCATCCAACCGATGCATCACCTTGCCATATGGCTGCCACGTCACCTGGGATGCATCTAGTATCTCTAGTTCCCCCCAATAGAACTTTAGATGGTAGTGAGGGTCTACCCGTCTCCTCCTCCGGTTGGTCGTATGCCCCCAGGCCCACACCCTAGGCCACGTCTCATCGGAATCTACCTGCGGTTGTGGACGACCCGTGGGTTGCCTCTCTAAGACCAAACCTGTGAATGCAAACATTATATGGAATTAGTAATTAATCACGAATATATTGACACGTCAAAATAAGAAAATATATGCTCATACTTGTAATAGAGTCAGGCAGGCGGCAATGGACTTGGCACCGTTTCTCGTAGCCTTATGCAGTACTCGATATAGGTGCGCAAGGACAGCTGAACCCCACGAATACGAGTATACCTCCTCAAGATCCTCCAAGAACACCATATATTTCGGATGCACCGTGTTTTTCGAATGCCTCGAAAATAATATAGCTCCAATAGTATGCAGAAGGAATGGCTTCGGGACTAAAAAGTCCGTTGGAAAACTTGACACCGGGAAAATTACCAAAATACCCCTCTCGGGGTGAAAAATTACCAAAATGCCCCCTGGCATCAGGAAAAATCTCAAAACTGCTTTAAAAATGCTATTTTAAGCTTTCTGAATTCATTCTTGATCTAAAAAGTATTTTACGGATTTTTTCGCCCAAAAATTTCGAACCGGTGTCCGGATCAAGCGCTTAAAAGCCCGTCCGGCCAAAAAATTAGCTAACGACTTCGGAATGGCCATAATTCCTGGGGAATGGAACTTTCCAACATCTTAGGGTTCTCACAAAATTTTCGCCGAAATCTCGCTAGCTTGATATTTTAAATTACACTGCAAAGTTAAAGGAGCCTCCATTGTTGACTTCTTTTGTTTTGCCATGGCAATTGGCATTTTTGAGGCGGCCGTGAGTGTAAAGGGAAAGGAGGGGTGGGGGCCACAGGGGAGGAAGGACAAGGAGCCTCCATTGTTGACTTTTGCTACGCCATGGCAACCACAACACTTAGTTGCGGTTGGCATTTTTGGCCGTGAATACAAAGGGAAAGGGGGGGGTGGGGGGGGGGGGGGAAGGACAAGGGAGCCTCCATTGTTGACTTTTGTTTTGCCATGGCAACCGCAACAACTCAAGTTTGAGCAAACTTTCTTGAACATTGTTGCTGTATAAAACATAGTTGCTGTATCATTAAAAAAAATTCCTATTAATCTACCTGTATTCTCCCTTTGCGTGGCTGTCACAAAATTTCTGTTACTATTCCTAGATTCCTATCGTACCTTAATTGAAGGGCTTCACTTGACTACTTTCCTGTACTTGACTGACTGAAACCACTTTCCTCTTCATTGCTTAAGCTTTCTCAGGGAAGAAACAGAGTTCTCCCTTCATAACTCTGCTGCTCATCTGCCTTGCCTTGAGCTTTCTCTTTGCAAAAACACCACCATGGTTGTGATCGCAGAGATCTTTCTCTCTGCATTCTTCACTGTGCTGCTCGAGAAGTTGGCCTCGGGCGAGCTGGTGAACCTGGCTCTCCCTGAGGGAATCTACTCTCAGCTTCAAACTTTGAGTTCAAAACTGAAGATGATCAAAGCGGTGCTCAGTGACGCGGAGGCGAAGCAAATTGCGGAGGAATCGGTGAATATGTGGCTGGAACAGCTCCAAGATCTGGCGTACGACTTGGATGACCTCCTGGACGAGTTGGCCACCGAAGCACTGCGCCGCAAGATGATGGCCCAAACTACTCAAGCTAGCAACCCCAGTATGTTACGAAAGCTCATCCCACCCTGTTGTTCCACCAATTTCACTCCTCGTGCTGTTAAGTTTGATTTTAACATAAGTTCGAAGATGGACAGCATCACTGAAAGATTACGGGACCTTCTGACACAGAAAAGTGACCTGAATTTGATGAGTGACCACCTTGGAGGTACTAGGTTGAGAAGAACGGGAGACGAGAGATCACCTACAACTTCCTTGGTCGATGAATATTCTGGATTTTGCGGCAGGGAAGAGGATAAACAAGCAATACTCGCTCAAATGTGTCTTGGGTGCGAATCGGGAAGTGATCGTATGTTCCGTGTTATCCCTATTGTTGGTATGGGTGGTATAGGCAAAACCACTCTCGCTCAGCAGATCTACAATGAAGTGAAGAAGTCATTTGATCTCAACGCATGGATATGCGTCTCTGACGAATTTGACGAATTTGCAATAACAGAGAGGATTTACAAAGCGATCTCGTCAGAGCGCTGCGAGTTCAAGGACTTAAACATGGTCCAGGTGAAGTTACGAGAGATAATTTCAAACAAAAAGTTTCTTCTCATTCTAGATGACGTTTGGAACGAAAACTATGGAAAATGGGATGTTCTCTCTCGTCCGTTTCAAGCTGGGGCTCCTGGAAGTACAGTTATTGTTACCACTCGCAACGTTAGCGTGGCATCAATCATGCGTTCGGTCCCGGATTATCACCTGCAGCAGCTTGGGGATGAGGAAATTTTTTCCATCTTAGCTCACCATGCACGCGGATGGCAAAACTTTGATGCACATCCAGGTTTCAAAGAAACAGGAGAGGCAATAGCGAAGAAATGTAAAGGCTTGCCTCTCGCAGCAAAATCACTCGGTGGCCTCCTTCGCACTAAGGAGAACCCAAATGAGTGGAAGGATGTACTGGATAGCAAGATTTGGGATTTACCTACGAAAAATAATGACATTCTTCCAGCTCTAAGGTTAAGTTATCACCATCTCCCTTCTCATTTGAAGCGTTTGTTCGCGTACTGCTCATTATTTCCGAAGGACTATGAATTCGACAAGCACGAACTAGTCCTTTTGTGGATGGCGGAAGGTTTCTTGAGGCCATCAGAAACTCACAAGGAGATGGAAGATGTTGGTTTCCAATGCTTTGACGAGCTATTATCAAGGTCATTCTTTCAACATTCAAAAACGGGTGCTGAATCACGATTTCTAATGCACGACCTTGTGAATGATCTAGCTCGACATGTTGCTGGACGTGTATGCTTTAGGCCGGAGGACAAAGCGGAGAGCAAGGTCCAGCACAAGAGGGTTTCTCTCCTGAAGGCCCGTCACTCGTCTTTCATTCGTCATGAATATGATGGCTCCCAAAGATTTGAGGCTTTCAGTAGAGTACGTAAGCTGCGGACTTTCTTACCATTACCAGTTTTTAGGACAACTGGTTGGAGTTCCTACTTAACAAACCAAGTAGTACATGACTTGCTGCCGCAACTTCACTTCTTACAGGTGCTGTCCTTGAGTGGTTACAACATATTACAGCTGCCAAATGCCATTGGAAATTTGAAACACCTTCGGTATCTTAACCTATCCGGCACTCGAATTGAACAGTTACCTGAATCTGTTAGTGAGCTCTACAATTTGCAGACATTACTTTTGCGGGATTGCAGTCGGCTAACTAAGCTGCCCGCAGACACTCGAAATCTAATCAATCTAAGGCATCTTGACGTTGCTGGTACTGAGAAATTACAGGAGATGCCATTGGGACTCTGTAAGATGGCTAGCCTGCACACATTGTCGAAGATAGTCCTTGGCGGGGGATTGAAAGTGAATGAGTTGCGGGATCTGTCGAATCTCAGGGGAGCGCTTTCCATCATCGGGTTGCACAGTGTGATGGATGCTCAAGATGCAAGGGAGGCCAATTTAACGTGCAAGCAAGGCCTGGAGGAACTGGAGATGGTATGGAGTAGTGATTTTGATGATTCTAGGAATGAAATGATTGAAAAGGAAGTAATTGAGTTGCTAAAACCTTCTACAAAATTAAGAAGACTCGAAGTTAAACATTATGGGGGCGTGCAATTTCCTAGTTGGCTTGGGGATCCCTCGTTCTCCCAGTTAGCACACATATCTCTCAGTGACTGTAGACATTGTACATCTTTACCATCTCTTGGTCATCTAACGTCCCTCATGAAGTTGCATATATCAGGTATCAAAGGGGTTAAAACTGTGGGTAATGAGTTATGTGGGGTTGGCTGGCCACATGTAGGAGATGCTTTTCCATCACTTGAAACTTTGGAATTTGTTGACATGGTGAGTTGGGAGGAATGGTCCACCAATTTGAGCGAGGATGATGGAAACTTTCGACAAATGTTTCCTCGCCTTCGCGAGCTTATCATTGATCGATGTCCTAATTTAATCAACATTTCACTTCCGAGGCTTCCGTGGATCCTAGTCCTGAACATACGTCAATGCCAGGAGGTGCTTCTGACACGTATGATTTATGTCGCCTCTGCCACGAGGACCCTGAAAATAAGCGAAATCTCAGGGCTTGTTCAACTGCATGAACGGGTTACACAGTTTCTCGGAGAAAGCCTTGAAGTTTTGGTGATCAATGGATGCAACGAACTGATATCTTTGTGGCAAGGAGATCATGCATGTCATAATCTTGCCAATTTAAGGGAAGTAACAGTTACAAACTGTTCAGGACTAGTATCCCTGGTGGGAGAGGAAGGGCAAGAGCTGCCTCCGAATCTTGAGAAGCTAGACATATGGAGCTGCGACAACCTTGAGAAGCTCCCCAACAGGTTGAAGAGCCTGAAATCTCTCAAATCGTTGAGAATCGCGCAATGTCCAAGACTGGTGGTTATCCTCTCGACATCCACGGAAGAAGAGGTGCAAAGCAACATAAACGATGGCAAGGCTGAGGATATTAAGATAGAAAGCTTCTCTCAGCTTGAAGAATTGACAGTCGGGGATTGTCCGTCTCTGGCAGCCTTTCCACTAGGCCAGAGGAAATGTAACTGCGACAAGATGGAGCCAGATTCAGAAGAAATGTGGTTATCCAAGAGCGCTGCGCCATCGCCGTTGCTTGGATCTATTAGCATCGAAGGCTGGGCGAATCTGAAGTTGTTGCCAGGGTGCTTGTCCAACTTCGTGCACCTCACCGGCTTGTATTTATCGAATTGTCCGGGCCTAGAGTCGTTTCCGGAGAGAGGGGGCTTTCTCCCCAACCTGGTACGTCTTGAGATCCGTAACTGCGTGAACCTGAAGCACTTAATCCCAGATGGTGATGATCAAGGCCTCGCATCTCTTACAGAGCTGAGGATAGAGAATTGTCCGAATCTCGAGTGGCTTCCCAGACGCTGTTGGCCTCCCAACCTAAAATCGCTAGGGATCGGGGGGAAATCAAGGGGCCCAGTGGTGGAGGAGGGTGGGGCCCACAGAGACTCCCGGCCTCTCTTGCTGGGCTCGAAATTGATGGAGGAGGAGGAGTAGAGTGGTGGTGGTACAACTCCCTTGAGCTTCCAGAAAACAACTCTCTCACCGATCTCTATATCTTGAACTTGAAGAATGTGGGGGAATGCATTCCCAGGGGCCTCCTCCAAAGCCTCACCTCCCTTGAACGTCTCTCCATATTCAGTTGCCCAGAGTTTCGATCACTGCCGCGTGTGCTGCTTCCCACGCTTTCAAGCCTAGTAATCTACGGCTGCCCGCTTCTGGAACGAAGGTGCTCCAAGGAGAAGAGAGATTATTGGCCCCGCATAGCCAACATCCCCGAATTGGAATTGGGAGATTCATAATATCACTCACACACGTGGAGATGAGATGATATGACAAATGAATGGAGTCATCAGGCTAAATGAATGGCTATTTTTAATTAGGAGATAGTGGGACAATTGGGAGACAGTATATCATATCCGTCACTTAAAAGAATAATCAGCGATAGGCCATAAATTAATTTATTGTTGTTATGACATTGTGGAGATTGTATTTGTCACAATGGAATGACCTTTATCAAATACATACATAGAACAAACAACAGACATATTTTTGGTCACACCAAAAATAGTACGTAATGCATATCGAATCGTAGCTAAAATTAAATCTAAATTTGATATGATGATAATATTTTACTAACTTATTTTGTCACACGCATGATTAATATATTTTTTTTTGCATTTTTAAAATTTATTTTATTGAATGTGACAAGAAATGCTTATATGTAATGCATGATTTTATTTCTTTTTTAACAAAATCGCGTGTGTCATTATGGCTCATTTTGGTGTAACGCTTCTTTTGTTGTTATATAACTACCTATCTAAAATGGTGATACTTGATACTATGCAAAAATTCATAAAATATGACACAAAACAAAAATAGTAAATAGCAAATAACTACCTCAATGCTTGTTATATATTTTTTTCAAAAACTTATATCATGCTTAATTTTTTAATAAATTTTAATTCATCAACTTTACGCTGACTGGCACATTACTTGTGCAATACTTTCTTTTTTATGTTAGCTTTGACATCAATACAAGTAACAACCGATCATGTGTTACCGGTTTATATGTTATCATGCATACAAATGGAACTCGTATCTATATATAGGGTGGACTATCAGTGAACATATTGATTATACATTTTACACTATTAATTTATACTACGTATAATGAGAACACTTTTTTTATTTTTTGTGTAATACCCTTTTGGTATTACACTGAAAGTAATTCTGGTGACGACACGTGTTCAAAATGAGGATAAAATGGTAGAATATATTTTTGGTATTATATAACTAGGTACTTACAATAGTGACAAAATGGCATTCCAAGAATTTTTTTAAAAAAAGTGGCACAAAATAAAACCCTACATCAGAATGTGACCTTGGTATAGTGTCTTGCAATGCTATCAAATCATCAGAATCATGCATGTGCAAATCACGCGCATAATGCACGTGTGCTGCATGTGAACTCTTGCATTTCATATAGGATAAACAATGAAATGTGTGTTATGGGAAAAAAAAATGCAACCAATATTAGATATATATAATAATAATCTTGTACTTAAGTTAAACTGAGCCAATAAATGCCCACACACAATCATCTCAACAAGTGACAATCAATTATTGATGTAAAAACTTGATTGCTTTTAAGAAATACTCTCTCCTTCCCTAATTAATCAATCATTTTTTTTCTTTGGTTATCCCAAAAAAATTAAGCACTTTTTAAATTAAGAAAGATTCGCAGGTATGTTTTCATGTTTACCATGCTTATACATTCTTTATTCTATTTCTCTCTCCACATTTAATCCTCCGCCAACACAATTTTTCTCTCCTGACCTACTTTCTTCCCTCCCTCCCTCCTCTCTCTCTCTTGGGGTATAATGGAAAACCATAAAATATAATTATATCCTAAATAAGCATGTAAGTTAAAGGCGATCAAATAAAAAGGGACGGAGGGAATATCGCTTTTCCAAAGTTTGAACGTAGTCAATGACATGATAACCGTTCATAAAAAATTATATCTTGCATCACTCAGTCAATGACATGATAACCATTCATAAAAAATTACCATCACGTAATAACCAGTCATACTTTTTCTAATGAGAAAGGAACTCTTTTCCTCTCTTCTTACGAAAAAGCTTGACAGTGAGTGCTTCAATTTTGATGTTAGTACATTTCTAAAGTCGGAGACTCTTGTCTAGTTTTCTAACCCATCATCTACTACTTAAATTGCACTCCATCGCTTTCTTCGGCATTCCACTTTGTTGTCAGCAGAACGATGACCCTTGTTCTTTCTACGTATCCACATAGGCTCTTTAGTTTCTGGTGTAAACTGTCATTGTTCGTTTTCTTAAGAGAAAAAAAGGGCCTATACTGGTCAGATAAAAAAAGGGCCGAAGGTATGTCACGTAATAGAGTCAAGTCACTTACAGTCAAGACGAAATTAATTAATCTAAAGACATAAGTAAGTTTGCATTGATGACTGGAGGAATTTTTATATCTGATCCATGTATTCGCCCCTTGGAAGCAAAAGAATAATAAGAATTGCATTGTTCTCTCGTTACATGACTTAAGGCTCTTAAATCATGAAGCTTATTGAAGATTCAGAAGATATTATTTCAACATAAAGTTGCACACCAATATGTCAACACAATTCAAAAGTTATTTGACTGTAGAGAAACATTTTACCCAGAATAGTCTTACATATGTCAAATTGCAGGTAAACCAAACATGCTATTACCCCTTATTGAATCATCACAAAATCTTCACACTGCCGCTATATTTATTTTCTTTCAACCTCGTGCATTTGTGTCTCATAGGTTCACGCAAAATACAAGTGTCTCCCTGCCGGTTATTATGCACATCAGTTGCACGTAAGCGTCAATATACGATTAATAGAATGGCCGCGATAAACTTTGATGATGACCATTTCAATGAAAAGTCGACGCACATGAGAAGATCCGATGAACAAAATAAGCAAGCAATGAGTTATATAGCTGAAAGTTGTTACTAGCATTATTCAAAGAGCTGCGAAGCAAGTAGATCATTACTCAAATGCTCATTTCAACAGAACCATTCGAATCGGTCTAAAATTCACCTCAAACAAATCGAACCAAAACGCCCTCATTGGTACTTTGAAGTAGATCATCTCATACAATGCCAAGTAGACTATGAACAAGGACTATGTAACTTCCTATCTATCTCCTAGATTCTTTTTTGAACTACTAAGGTTACTTAAACTACCCCCTTTATCGCAACGATTTGGTGATGTATGTGCTCCATAAATGATGCAACCTCTTCTGACATATATCGACTCTCACAATTTTCTTGCTCTGCATACACTTCAAAAGTCGAGACTGAACTTTTGCGAACAAAACAAGACAATTGCTCGTATAATGAATAATTTCGATGTGATGCAAAACCCTACATCTGCTTCTTATATTGATACAAGTATCAATTACTATATGAAAATTTATTCCAAAATTACTGGCCAAATCTTGGCCTCAATAGATATCAGAACTAGGGAATGATACAAGTGAGGTATATATACCGGAAAACCCCAATATTATTCAGCTGCCTTGGTGGCCTTATACGTGTTCACCAATTGCATCTGCACATCATTAGAAACTGGAGAATGCTCTTTGTATTCCATCGTGAATTCACCTTTACCCTGCACAAAAAGGAAAAAAAAACATGGCATATTAAACATGACTTGTAGATGGAACCATTAGACAGCATCATCTTTGCTTCACCTGTGTCATTGAACGAAGAGATGTTGAATATCCGAACATATTGTTTAGGGGGACCTGAAAAATCAAAGAAACACATCCTTATCCAACATGCATCGCCCAAGTATAAAGCCCACAAATTAAACAGTAAAAGGCAAGTAACAGAAATAAAGACACCTGGGATAGATGAAGGTACCACACAGGACTCTATGCTTTAATGATGTGCCAGTGATGTATGTTCTATGATTTTGCTTCGACAGAACACTGCACTATATGTGATAGATGTGCTCATAACATCAATTTTAAAATGTAGACATAGGCTTGCACAGAAAGGGCTGGCATTTACCACTAGGCTATCACCTTGATCCAACCAGCATTTAGTGTAATCCTTGCATTACTTGTGATATACCAGAGAAAAATGTACAGTTTTTACGGCAAAGGAAAACAAATTATTTTCTTTTTGACAAGTAATAAGTTAACTTCATATCTTGTAATCACAAATGCGGTTTATTTAAGTTCAACCTTTTACAGATATTAGACAAATCATTCTCGACGGAAATTTCACTAACAATTTCCAGGTCGTGCTTCAGCAGTAATACTAGAAGCTTATTAACATAATCACAATGACCACCAAGTGGCACATTCTATCATCCATCTCTCGAGGCTTCAGCCTTTGATTCCTTAAACTACAGTTCTACACTGATTAAAACGTTGATAGGGCAGTTCCCAGTTGAAGTCAAGAACATGTCTGATCATTGGAGTGGAATGTTCTTCTACAATTTTTGTACAAGACTAAAGCGACATTATAAAACATTGAAGTGAAACAGAGCATACGAAGTGCCACTTTACAACGAATACGGGTGAAGTGAATATGGATGTGCAATGTATCACCTTAGCTAGTGGTTCGACTCTTGAAGTGGCTTTCCACACAACACCCCCACCCCCCCCCCCCCCCTTCCCTACCCCTCCAACCCCAACTCAAAAAGAAAAAAGGAAAGAGGAGAGGGAACTTCTGAAGAAGTCCCATCATTTTGCCAGCCCAAGTATTCTAATGCACCCCTCCCATTCTCTATCTCAACTCTCAAGTGCCATTTTGGGAAATGAAGAAAGCTTGCACTATTCATCACTGTTACAAGCATTCATGGTTAATTTGGATGCTATGCAATAAAATCAAATAATAAGAAAAACACCATATCTAAATCTCTCATAGTACACATCAAAATGGCATTATTGTAGTATATAGTGTTTGCTGCGTGACCTTGCACAAAAGAACTTCTCATAACCTTTTATGGTTCACTAAAATAGTGCCATGAAGCCAAAGGCCGAGGAGTTGGCAGTATCAGTGATTCTCTTTCGCCTAAAAAATACCACATAACTACGTGTAGCTAAAGATTGCATTCTACAGAGATACTTCAATGCTACAGCTTTTTCGCAACATGCAATATCCACCCATGACAAGCATGAACTTCTATTTGCATAAGATGAATGGAGTAGACCAGGAAGGACAATTCAACAAATGACATGATATGCATATCTTCTGGCTACTCATACATAATTAATAAAGAAGAAAAGTGCACATACATGGGCAGTAACTACTGAATCATCTCCTTCCTGGTCGTTTCCAACAATCAGACCTTTTCTCCTGTCATATGATACAATCAGTTTGTGTGAAAATGTTGAGGGTAAAATAAAAACGACATTTCGTCGAAGAAGATTAAAGTACTCACTTATTTATATCACCAATAACAGTGCCCTGAAATTCGGTTGGAGCTTTCAGTTCTACCAGCATAACAGGTTCCAATACAACAGGTTTTGCGGCTGTATAACACTGTTTTGGAAAGTGGTAACATCACCATGTGTGGAAGGAGACTAAGTAGTGGAAAGTAACATTCTCCCAACCATGTCAAAAATTAAAAATACAAGCAAATAATTTTTAAAAACTGTCGTTTTGAATGCAAGCAAAAGACCTGTCTAAAGGCGTATATTGCTGCTAGCTTGAATGCAAGTTCACTAGAATCCACCGCATGGGATGCACCATCAGTCAGAACTATACGAATATTTTCAACTGGGTAACCTATTAATGAACCCCTGCACGCACAAACAAAAGCACAATGTTAGTACTGAATATGATAAGAATAACCAATAACAACTTCAGATATGAACTACCCAACCTAAGGTTGCGAACCATTTGTTCCATGGTACTTGTGAGGGGAGCAATAGTTTGGATATTTATTGGATAGAAGCGGTAACTTCGATTCATGTGGAGGACAGTGAGCATAATATGAGGAGAGCAGGCTTGGCCAAAAATCTAAACTTCCTTGCTCGAAAGATGAAACAACAGAATTACTGACTCATAACAACAGTTAAGATAAGAAATGGCAGAGATAAACGACATCTTCCAGGAGGAGGATTAGATATCAAGGTGCAC
This sequence comes from Escallonia herrerae, assembly GCA_033070095.1. Taxonomy (NCBI): domain Eukaryota; kingdom Viridiplantae; phylum Streptophyta; class Magnoliopsida; order Escalloniales; family Escalloniaceae; genus Escallonia; species Escallonia herrerae. Next base: position 37,992 of record JAVXUP010002521.1, on the reverse strand, counting down.
CTGGATTAAGTGCGAGTATTGGCAAGATATCTGGCAAGTAAATATGGCTAGTACTTATCAATGTTGTTACGAGTTGTAATAGAGGGAGGAGGCTTGCAAGGAGAAAGAAAGAGTTAGAATCTTCTCTTGTTGAAAATTCTTATGAATTCGAGCTTGGGGTGATCACGTGTTTCATATGATCAAGATGTACCATAAAATAGAAAACTATTTTTCAAGATACTGTTATACTTAGAGGTGCATGCAGTACGTAACTCGTAAGTTTCAGATATAGTAATGTAAAGCTCAAAAGGACTTCACTGAGATAGTTTCTCTGTAAATAGTAAACTAAAGCTGTCTAGTGGTGGACTACTCTAAAAGTAGAACATGAATGATTCTTGTAGCTACATGGCATATGTCAAAGAAAGCAAGCTTACAGCTAAGCAAGCCTACAGTAAGCTGATTTATTCTTCGTCTGCCTTGTATGAGAAGGTTAATATAAAGCAAGCCTACAGTTGATGCAAAATATTTAAGCAACCTAGATAGAAATTAGTAGACACCATGGTTTAGAAGGCAGCTTCATCTAATATGGCAAAAGAATGTTTTTTCCTTTCCCCTTTTTCCATCCATAGACAAAAGAAACCTCTAATACTCACGAATTTGCCGCTTCTTTGAAACCCTTCTCAATTGCTGGCACAAAATTTGACGGTATAGCTTGTCCTACAATATTGTTTTCGAATTCAAACTTAGTTGGCGACCCAGTCGGAAGCGGTTCCACATACCTGCCAGTGAAATGATCAAGAAGTCACCAAAATGTTAGAACATATCCACAGAGCTAGTACCAGTGGGAATTAACTGAAAAAGAAAAAAAATAAAAAATGTTTCTCCACGCGTCACAGGACCAATTAGCATTTGCATTGAACCTACATAATCATTGTTTCTTAGAAATGGACTACATAATATGAACACGTATGCACGCGAATGGGACCCAAGGTCACTTTTGAAAATTTTAAGGATTAAATGTTCGCAGATGACAAAATAAGCTTGGCACATTTCCAAAAAACGTAAGATGCACTACAAAAACTTCAATCAGAGGAAAGACCTCAGACGTCAAAAGAATCATTAACAAATAAGCGTTCTAGGTTAATTTCAGTAGCTGGGCTACAACTTCACTAGTTAAAAGTAACACTTACCCACATACCCTTCCGTATTGGCCCTGCCCTCCACTTTGCTTCTTATGCAAATAGTCAAATTCAGCACGTTGAGTAACAGTCTCTCTGAAGTTAACACGAGGTTTCCCAACAGTTGCGTCAACCTTTGATAACGTAAACCAAAAAAAAAAAAGACTTGCATTAGGTATCCTTAAAATTGATACATTGACCCAGCAGTAACACAAAACACACATAACTGTGTTCAAAAAACATACCTTATACTCTCTCCGAATGCGCTCGACGTATATGTCCAAATGCAACTCCCCCATTCCAGATATAATTGTCTGCTCATAAAGCTTTAAGTTGTCAAGCTGTGGGATGACAAAACTCTATCTGAACTTGCAGAGTTAAATGTCAAAAATCTTTAGCACATGCGCGCACATGCATTCCTACCTGACCACTCTCAGCATCTAAACCAACACGAAATGTAGGATCCTCTCTTTGAAACCGATTCAAAGCTTTAGAAAACTACAAAAATAATAGAAAGTGATCATTATTGCAGTAAATAAAAAGTTCAAATGTATATATATTCCAGGAGACAGCTCACCTGTCCTCCAGAATCTTTAGAAACTGGTGAAACAGCTAACGACATCACCGGCTAGGGGACATTCATAGACGTCATGGTGTATTTAACTGACCCATCGGTGAATGTATCTCCTAATGACAGGCAATGACATCAAAGTAAGAAAAAAGGAACACAAACCAAAACGTCCAAATGAGTCCGCAACAGTGAATCCAAAAATCTCTATTCAATGATTCCCAAACGTCAATTATTGTAGCATTCGAGATTCCAATTTTGTCAGCATTTCCCACAAGTACGAAAAAAGAGGCTAAATATCTTGGCTCTCTGCTAGGGGTACCTGAAGCACAATCTACACCAAACACAGCTACTATTTGCCCAGCATGTGCCTCTTGAATGTCCTGTAGCATAAGATTGAGAACGAAAATTACTAAAAGAACTAGAGTTGGAATGACAAAACAATTACAGAAGGTTTTTTTAGCTGCAATGCAGTCATTTCAAGAATGTTTTACTTTTCTTTTAAGGTTTCACTTGGTAAAGCTTCCAGAGAAAGATTCCAGCGAGATCATGAAAAACAACTATATTCATTCCACGCCAAAATAAAAAATTTAAAAATTCCAAAGATTTGTGCAGCATGTTTGCAAACCTCCATCTCATTCGAATGCGAACGAACCAAACGAGGAACCTGTCACAAAATCATGATCCATCTAAGAAAGTGATCTTGAAACATACAACTATGTCACTCTAAACAAGATTATATATAAAGGCAAAAACAGACTCGTGTAAAAAAGGCCGCTACAGAGCATTCCCTAGACCTCAGCTTACAGGGTTTAAACCCTGCATAAGCATGAATTCAAACATCTAAAGTGCTGATCCCCTCAGTCTTAAACTGACACATAGTCCACCTAACCAGTCTTTTCAAAACCAGGCTCCCCAAGTCAATTATCAGAACTGTCAACCCGTGGAAGTTTCAACCAGAGGATGTTAAAAATTGCTTCTCCTGCTTGTTGACTAGATTAAGCAGCTCTGGCTAACCATGAAGAAAAGCATTACACTAATAACTAATTTCATTTTCCAATTTTAACAAATCAACAAACCATTGGCCATATATAATATAAAGATAAAAAAGCAGATTCTATTCTTTTTTACCCTCTCCACCCCAGCTTTCAGTTTCTGGCATCTAAACCCCGAAAGGTCACGCGTCTCAGTTATTACTTGACACTCATGTCAACTCAATTTAAAAAGGAAAACAAAGTAACAAACACTTTGTAATACCATCCATAAAATTTCATTTATCCTTCTTTTGTCAACATCAGGGAAAGAGCACAGTAAATGTGAAATTTGATATAAAGTGAATTAGATGCTCGAACTTGGATTCACCTTAACTTTCTTGCCTGTGTTAATGTTGGTTATAAAGTCACCCTTCCGAATAACACCTTCATATATCCTATTGAAGACATGAGAATCAACGTAGCAGTTCATCATCCAAGATCGAACTTAACATATGAACAAAATGAGGAAACGGAAAATGGCAATAGCCATACCTTAAATATGTTAACTGACCAAAACGCCCTTCTTCTAATTTAAATGCCAAGGCAACCAGGGGTCCAACTGGAGTTCCAGATAACTCAACCTAAAAGCAATTACAGTCGACAAAGGAATTTGATAAAATAACTGGCAAAGTCAAAAAGATAATACTAAATTTAGTACCTTCTCTTCATTCTTGGTTTGGTCAAGAGCATAGTTACTAACTTCAGTTGGACAAGGCAAATAACTAAGAACACCGTCAAGAAGTGGTTGTACTCCCTGTACTCAAGAGAAAATGGGAATAGATACGCATGTTATGAGTTGTAAAAACCACTAGTATCACAATAGTCCTCAAGAGGAAAGGACTACGTTAGATATGGATGGAGGAGAGGTTTCAGTCACTAGAGCAAGTAGAATGGCCGTGAAGTAGGCAGCTGAGGGTAGACAAGATAACAATACTTGACCACGCTGCTAAAGAAATGGTAAGTAGAGCATGCAAAACTTATACACTTTGGTACTGGCATAAAATACTGCTACACAATGCATAATCTGACGTAAATGGATCCACAAGAAGCACTCCATCACGGCTTGCAGATTTCGTCTCGTTTGGCCACGTATTCCCTTGGTTTGGGTTTCTTCTATTTTGTTTCATTTTGTGTTCATGGGTGCCCCCCTCTGGAGACAATTTACAATCCTGAAGATCATATGGAAAATATTTCATTTAAGTTCAATAACCATCAAACGGGTAATCTGGTTGTTGGCACTTAAATTTCAACCCAAAAGTTACTTTGGACTCGTATTCACTGTTTGGAAGAGGCAAGTAGGTTACAAACTTCATCAAAGTTCGAATCCACATCATTTGATTTGAAGGTTACATAAAGGCGCACAAGGTTCGTTACAAAACGATGGGCCGAAATCTGAAGGTTTTTGCGGGCCTAACGAGGTTTCGAACTTCCCTGGAGTTTGATCTCACGTATGTGGACTCAAAGACAGACTTCGTAAATTGATAGGCCATTAAGGTTTCGAACCCTTCAAAAGTTTGGAACCATTCGCATTACTTCAGTGTTCGAAGCCCAAACCCAAAAGAAGGATATTCGTCATGTGGTTAAATTATCTTCTCAGGGGGATAAGCCAAATGGAGGAGGACTTATCAGGAGAAACAACCTGATAAGCCTGAAAAGATTCCTGGAGGAAGCCTCTACAAAAAGAAAAGGCAAATCCTACCTAAAGAAGGGATCAAGTTTCAAAAAAGTCAGTGAGAGAGAGAGAGAGAGACGAAAAAACAGAGAGAAAACAGAAGCCCTACAGAAACCTCCAAGCGCTATGGCTTACAAGCATAGGGTTCCAACCACCTGTTGGTGGAAAACTTTCTAATTAGGGGTTAATCTCCCGTCCTCAATAAATTTTGTTTTCTTCACAGTTCATGTTGGTTTCTTGTTCAGTATATCTAGAATCGGAGGTTTTCGTCGTTAGTTCGTATGACGATGTAATTAAAGATCTGACAGGTGTCTAATCGGAGATAGGATCACCACAACTAAAAATAAACATCAGCACAAAAACTCAAGTGTCGATGGATGTTTGTTAGCACTTGATTTTTATGGACCCTTTGTTCGTTAAGGTCTCAATATCTAGGCTAATGCCGGTAACAAAAAATAAAGTAATAAGTAACTCCCACATATGTAGGACAAATAACTTAGGCCAGTAAGAAAACCAATCAATGAAAATTACTCCCTTACCAGCAAGGGCTTTAGCAATAGTTAAACTTTAGACTGGATAGCTTACAAGGAAAATTAAGACTTTTCACTCCATAGGCCAGCTGGAAAGGTAGTAGGGAAGTCAACTTTATTAGAGTTGGCTGCGTCACTTGCAAGAAACCAAGAACAGGTGTTATGAAATATTTGAACACCAAACAGCTTTTAGCAGAACTGAAAATGAGCACTATTATACAAGGGAAAAGTTTGAGATATTCGCATATTCTAAAGCAAGACTATACCTCGTCAAATTTGTTACCATAGATAACTAGGAACTCTCATCATTATCAAACCAATTTTTCATAAAACTCTTTTCTATTGTCACTCTAAAAGCTTAAGCTAATAAAAAATAAACCCGAAAATATATATCATGTTTAACTAGAGAGAAAAATCAAATTGCGCCACCATCAAGCGCACAAACAAACAAATTGCACCAATATAAAGGGGACCAAATACAAGCCAGGAGAGTTGAACACTAGACCTTGTCAAACCAGAGTTTTGATACCATATTAAGTAACCATTTGCTCTACAAGCTTTAACTGTTGGAGAATGGGCCCAACAACATATGTCGTGTTTAACATCTATAAATGGTAACGAAGTACTGAACATCGAACCAACGGCCAATAAGCAGGATATTGAGCAATTAATTCTTTAGAGTTTAAACAAACGAAGTCAAGAAATTAAGGGATCTTTTTTTTCAGTTTGATGCGCCTCGTAAAAGGTGAGTGGAGAACACTGAGAGGACGACTAAGGGTCTGTTTGACAAAGCTGTGGTTTTTAATTTTGGTTTTCGAAACAAATAAAAACCAAAACTATGTGATTTTTTTTTTTTTTAAACAGGTGGATGTTTGGTAAAGCAGTTTTTGAGTTTTCTTTCCTCATTCTTTTTTTTTCATTTTTCCTTAAAATGTCTCTTCTTTTCTAGCAACACCCTCTAGCCACGTCCACCGCAAGTCACCACCACCATGAAACTCACACCACCACCACCCCTCCCCTTATCAAATCACAGATCTGCAACGATAATGGTGCAATTGGCAAAGCTCGCGGGCATGGTGGAGGTGACGGCAATGGCTGCAACGTCTAATTTGAGTGACGACGGTTGCTCACCACAGATTTGCAACGATGATTGTCGGGTGGAGCATGTCTGCGATAGTGCAACGGCGACAACAGGGTAGGAATGTAAGTGGCGACGTTGGTGGGGTGGCGGCGCTGGTCTCGATGGTGGTCGTGGGTGTGTGCGGTCGGCGGTGCTAGGTCGTGGTGTTGGCGACAGTGGTGGGATGTTGGCAGTGGTTATGGTTGTCAAGGGCAATGGCCGGCAGTGGTGTGTGGTGGTGGTGAAAATGACAGTGGTGGTGGGTCATGGTGATGGCGGCAGGTCTGGTGGTCGTGGTGGTGCTGTTTGTGATGGGGGTTTTGTTAAAATGTTAGTTCATTTTTTTGCTTCTCATAAAATTTGAAGGTTGGATCTCAAAACAAAAACCAAAACTGAAAACCCGAAACTCCAAAATGAAGTTTTCAAAAAAGCCCTGTTCTAAAAACTGTTTTTCAAAACTAAAGGGAAAAAAAAGACGGAAATTGTCTGTCAAACAGGGTTTTTTCTCCGGTTTACAAAACTGGATAACAAATGGAAAAAAAAGAAAAAAAAAGCCTGTCAAACGCTACCGAAGACTCATCTAGGAAATGTACCAAGAAACTTTACACTTTATCCTCGTAAGTTGTCTACAACCGAATCGCACAAAACAAAGCGCTTATTGCAATTTATTACCACTACTAAATAGGATTTATTTATTTAAATAGGCCCTTAGCTGTGTTTTAGGCGTCCGAAGCCTAAATTTTTTAAATCAACCAGAACATATGGAATTCATTAAACTTCAGAATGATGTGAAGAGAGGAAGGGAAAAAGTTAAAAACAGTATATTAGGTTCTCTTCATCCTTCTGGGTTAGATCTACATGTCAGACAAAATGCCGACATCCAAGACAAGACAAGATGAAATGAAGGCATCAACGTGCACTGCCCCTTTACTCGATTCAACTCATTTTTTAACGAGATGTACATTATTCAATGTAAAATTTAACATGGTCTGATAGCACCATCTTTACATGGAATATTATTAGCTACCTAGAACTGGAACTCATAAAAGTTAGATACTTTAAACCGAAAGAGCTTCTAAGTCTTGTATAGTATTTTCTGAAATGGCATGTTCACAATATTGAAGTGAGGAATACTGCAATTGTCAAAAGGAGAACACTAGTAATCACTACTTTGTCAAAAGGAAAACACTGCAACCATTGAACTTGTAAAAGTTAGATACTTTAAAACCTAAAGAGCTTCTAACTTTATAGTATTATCTGAAATGGCATGTTCCCAAATCATTGGAGTGGGGAATACTGCAATTGTCAAAAACCAATAGTAATCACTGCTTTGTTATTTTAACTTACGGCTAGAGCAAAGCCATATAAAATCAAGAAAAGAAATTCTTCAATGTATATTTGCCATTGCTATGTCAAAAAACTTGCTAAAAAAACAAAACACCCACCCTTTCCACGAAAAAAGAAAAACAAACATTCTTACTCAACTCTCAGCTATCAGCACTAAAGTATAGCCGCAATCCAATGCCACCGTGCATCCATTGTGCCGCTCCCACAAATCCACCGCTAGGAAGCTGCCTAGCCGTCGCCACCCAGAGACTCCATTGCAGCCCCTCCCAAGCCGCCATCGCACTGAAGATCCACAGCAGATCCTTCCATGCAGTTGTCGTGCACCTGTACGAGCGGCCGCCATCCACCGCAGCTACTCAGTAAGACGACGCCACCTTGAACCTCCACCACTACTCTTTCCCTGCCGCCGTCATGCAGTAGTAGGACAGATCATCCTTCACCACGGCTCCTCACCAAGCCGTCGCCGCCGCCCTGAACCTCCACCGCTTCCCCTTCAAACACCGTCATCGTGCGACGATACTCCAATTACCATCCACCGACTTTACGTCACACTGGTCGTACATCAGCGCCGCCACAAGTTTTGGCCCCAAGTTTGATTTTTAGCCACTTGCTTCAGAGTTTTTGCTGTGGCCGCTCGCCCAGTTGTACCAATTTTTTCGTCCATCCGTGCAGTCTGTGGTAGGTCTCAAACCCTCCCAAGGTACGCTTTCTCACCTTGAAATCTGTTTTAATTCTTGTATTATTTGGTTCATCAAGCAAATACCTGCAGGTCATAACCTTGACCCAATTTTCTTGCCCAGTACCATTCATATTCCTACCATTCTTCATTTTTCACCTGCCACCTTGGGCCGCGAGCACAACGTTGTTGCCTCAATTATTCTTGTGTTTCCTGTTGACCATCTGCAGTGCTTTAAATTTTCACACTTAAACCAAATTTTGGACGGATTTGTGCATTTTATCATGGTTATTGCACGAGATAAAATTGTCGATGAGCAATTCCAAACACTAGAGGATTCTGTGGAATCACTTCAAGTCAGTATCACCAATTTGTCCCCTCGTTTGGAGGAATGCCTCCACCAAATCCACATTTTCGTCAAGAAATGCGACCACCAGGAGGGAGTACTGATGAAACCATTCCTATCGGTCCGAAACATAACCAATCTAGCCTGCTTACCACTCCTACGGGGCCCCGTTTTCCACATTAGAGAACCCTTCAGGACCCTCGTTCTCATAATTCGACTATGGGTATTCAGGCTCCTAGGTATGATCGTGCACCTCGTTACCAATTGGATGACTTTGGCGATGCCACACGTCGTGTCAAAGTCGACACACCTAGCTTTGATGGTCATCTCGATCCTGGCCATTTTTCAAATTGATTAGCTGAGGTGGAGGACTATTTCAGCTTTTGTCGCATGCAAGACCCAGAGCACAGTAGTTTTGCTAAGATGAAATTAATTGGAGCTGCCAGATGCTATTGGCAGGAGTCGAGGATACCTTGTGCGACTAGCTGAAGCTCCCATCATCACATGATTTGAGATGCAATTAAAATTAAAAGAATCATACCTCACCACCTACTACCGTCAAGAAATGCATTCTGAGATAATGCAACTGCAACAAACTGTAGGCATAACCGAGTATATGTCTCGTTTTGATGAGCTTTCTATTAGATGTGTGATATCGGATCGTTTTATTGGTGGGCTCAAACCTGAGCTACAAAGGGATGTTCGCCTTCGAGCCTGAGTCCATTGATAGTGCATGTTACAAGGCCTTATCCCTTGAGAAGTCCCTTTGGCTTGCCAGCCGCGCCGTTTAAGTCCAGTAGGAACTTCTTTCCCATCTCGTTCCTCACCTTCCAGCGACCAACTGGCTTTGTAGAGTGCAACCACTGTCACAATCAATCTAGCCCATCTCTCACCCCGGGTGCTAGTACGAGCAAGGCTCGTGAGTTTATCCCGGCAACGTCTCGTCCATACATGTCTAATGTAGAGTGTAATCACCATCACAATCAGGGTTATATAACTAGTCGTTGTCCTCACTGCACTATCTCTATCGCTCAAATGGAGGCTCGTCAAAAGGACGAGGTTACTGTAGAGGGTGTAGGTCGTCAACATGGTTCTACAGACTAGTGTGAGAATGTATGGGTTGATGACCTCCCTAGCCTCTGTTATGCAGTGCATCTTGTCTACTCCTCCAGAGGACAACTGGAAACGCATAAGCATCTTCCAGATTTATCTTCTGTGCAAGGACACCGTTTGCGAACTACTCATTGATGGGTAGTATCATGAACGTGGACTCCGAGCGCGCGGGACCAAAAAGAAGTTACAACCAAAACCTCATCCTACACCATTTTGTTTTGCCTGGGTTGATAAGACCTCTCTTCTAGTTTCCCAGCGGTGCCTAGTTCTTCTCCAAATGGGTGCCTTTTCGGTCAAGGTTTGGTGTGATGTTCTTCCTATGGATGTTGCTCATATCTTAATTAGTCGCCCACGGCTTCACGACTTAGAAGTTGAGCATCATGGCCGAGACAACACCTACACTTTTAAGCACGGAGGGAAAACTATCAAGCTCATACCTACCAAACCCCTTGAGAAACTTAGCCCCTCCAAGAAGCCACGACCACCCCGAAAGCTGCATAGTCTTCAGCTTCTTAATCGTTGAGAGTTTGTGGCGGTGAGCCAAGAATGTGGCCTTGTGTTAGCCTTTGTGGCACAAGAACCCTTCCCTAGCCCTCTCACACCCTCAGACAACTTGTCCCCTCCGGTTGCTCAACTACTAAGTGAATTTCAGGAATTGACTCCTGAAATCCCTTCCTGCCGAGCTACCCCCTTACAGGACACCCAACATGCCATTGACTTCGTCCTTGCGTCCTAGTTACCCAACTTGCCTCATTATCGAATGAATCTTACTGAGCATGCAGAACTTCAACGGCAGCTTAACGAGCCTTTATAGTGTGGAACTGTTCGTGAGAGTATGATTCCTTGTGCGGTACCTGCCCTCTCGACACCTAAACGAGACGACTCTTGGCAAATGTGCATTGATAGTCGTGCCATCAATAAAATCACTGTCAAGTATCGCTTTTCCATTCCTCCCCTAGACGACATGTTAGATTTGATGGCTGGTTCTTGTTAGTTCTCGAAAGTTGACTAGCGCAGTGGTTATCATCAGGTTCGGATTTGACCTGACAATGAGTGGAAAACTGCCTTCAAGACCCCCGATGGTCTTTATGAGTGGTTAGTTATGCCATTTGGTCTATTTAATGCCCCCAGCACATTAATGCGAGTGATGACTCAAATCCTGCACCCCTTTCTCGGGGAATTCTTAGTGGTGTAATTTGCTGATGTTACAAGACCGCGCATAGTCATTTTGACCACCTTCGTCAGGTGCTTAACACCCTCCGTACCGCCAAGTTGTTTGCCAATCTTAAAAAATGTTACTTCCTCCAATCTCATGTAGCCTTTTTAGGCTTTATTATCTCCGCAAAAGGGATTGTTGTCGATCCCGAGAAGGTGCGCGCAATCACTGACTGGCCTAAACCAAAGAACATTTTTTAAGTTCGCAGCCTTCATGGCTTGACCACATTTTACTGGTACTCGTTAAGAGCTTTAGATCCATTGTGGCTATGAATTAAAGGGAATTCCAATGGACACCGGCAGCCAATCGTCCCTTTGAGACAATCAAGCAACGCATGGTTTCTAATCCCGTCTTACAACACCCAGACATCTCCCAAGTCTTTGAAGTTTCTTGCGATGCTTCAGGTGTTGGCATCGGGGGCATGGTCAAGTCAGCGTGGCCACCATGTCTCCTATTTTAGCGAAAAATTCAATGATGCTTGACAGCGTACTCTACCTATGATAAGGAGTTTTATGCTATCATTCAGGCTTTATGGCATTGGCGGTACCACTTGTTACCCAATGAGTTCGTCTTGTAGTCTGATCATTCAAATACCTACAAGCTCAACACAAGTTAAATCCCAGTCATGCCAAGTAGGTTACCTTCTTACAAAGATACTTGTTTGTTCTTAAACATCGTGCTCGTGTAGAGAACAAAGCTAGTTATGCTTTAAGTCAAATCTTTCTTGTCTTGCAATCCATGAGCATCCATGTTGTCGGCTTTGATAGACTTAAGGATGAGTACACTACTTGTCCTGATTTTAGTCTTATCATTCAAGATCTTCAGGCCAGCCACCGTCATGATCATCTGTATTTCATTGTAAGAGACGGCTTTCTTTTTCGTGGGACTCGCTTGTGCGCCCCTCATACTTCAGTTCGTGATTTTCTTGTTTGGGAGCTACATGTTGGTGGGCTTGCTGGCCATTTTGGGAGGGCAAAAACCAGTGCCTTGGTTGAAGACAGATTTTATTGCCCTCTGTGAAGCAGGATGTCGCTAGCATTGTTTCCCAGTGTCGCACTTGTCAATTAGCTAAGACTGAGAAATCTAACACTGGTCTTTACACTCCCTTAACTGTTTCTCACTTCCCATGGAAAGATGTGAGCATGTACTTTGTCTTTGGCTTGCCCAAAACTGCTAGTGGGCATGATTCCATCCTTGTTGTCGATCGTTATTCCTGATAGTGCATTCTATGTAGCAAGAGTGCGCTAACGCCTCTCATGTAGCTAAGATGTTCTTTCGGTAAGTGGTTCGCCTCCATGGCTTACCCACATCTACTGTTTCTGACTGGGATGTTAAGTTCATTAGTTACTTCTGGAAGACTTTATGACAACTTTTGGCACTCAACTCAAATTCGCTTCGGCCTTCCACCCCCAAACGGATTGTCAAACTAAGGTTGTCAATCGTAGTTTGTGTGACTTATTGCGCTGTTTAGTTGGTGAGCTTCAAGGTGTGTGGGATCTGATTCTTCCTCAGGCTGAGTTTGCCTACAATAACTCTGTTAACCGCACCACTGGTAAGAGTCCTTTTGAAATTGTCACAGGTTATTCTCCCTGTCAGCCTATAGACTTGGTTCCCTTACTTCCCTACTCCAGCCCGTTGAATCCACCGACGTTTTTGCTCAACATATCTGCGATTTACATGCTGAAACCCGTCGCAAAATAGTGTTGAGTAACGAGAAATATAAACTTGCTGCAGATGGCCATCGTAGGCACTTGAGTTTAATGCAAGCAACCTTGTTATGGCTCGCCTCCGCCCAGAACGTTACCCCCGAAATTCCTTTAAAAAGTTGTATGCTCGAGCCCTTGGTCCATTTCGTATCCTTCACAGACAAGGCCCTAATGCTTATTTGCTTGACTTGCCTTCTAATATGAGCATTACTGAGGTACTTTCAGCCTCCCACAGCATCTGCAGGGCTTCCTCCGAGTTCCATTGTTGCATCCCCTGTGCTAGCCTCTCCTTCCGACTTATCACAGCCACCTCCGATCATTGACAGTATCTTATAGTTTGAAACAGTATCCTCTCACCAACGGGGCTACCAGCGCTTTCTCGTGCGATGGTAGAACCGCCCCGCTACAAATGATACCTGGCTTACCAAGGGCGAGCTTTGCCGTCTTGATCCCGCTTTGTTAGAGCAGTATCAACATTTTATCTCTCTAGAGGAGAGCTCTTTTCAACCCGGGCAGAATGAGGGAAGCACAACTTGGCGTAATCAGACGACTTGGCAGACTTATTCTCGAAAATCCAAGACATAAATTAAGGATTTTATTTTGTTTAGGTTTATTTTAATCAAGAGACAAATTAGAGACTTCGCACTCAATATTAAAATAAAGGTATGATTCAATCAAATCAGTTACAATCTGACTGAACCAATTAGGAGTTGATTGATCTTTCCATATTTATGTTTATCTTTCCTATATAAAGGATCACCTCTTGTAACTGAAGAAGCAGATTATGAATTGAGAAGAGAAACATTCCTTCCTCTCCTTCCGTTATTCTGTTTCTCCCTCCTCTCTTTATACTCTATTTGTTTTACATCACTTGTGTACAGGGGTAAAGCTGAAGTCACACACACTTCAAACCGATGTGTAAAAATAGGGCATTTAAGCTGAACTAAACCGGATGAAGTTTCGGATTATGAACTCGAAGGAGAATATTGGGTCACTTCACCTTACTATCACGCAGAGAGGAATAATCATAGATATATATACGCGCGCGCACACACACACACACACACTGTCACGCAGAGAGGAATAATCATAGATATGTGACAGTGTGTGTGTGTATATATATATATATTAACTGAAAGTAATCTCAATCTCAGTATACCTTATTTTTGAACGCACTGCCCATGAAAACAGGTATAAATCTCCGTGAAATAGTAGCTCTCCGGATTGCCTCCTGAAAAACCAAAAGATAAAGCAACGATAAGTAGGTGATACGCATACTCCATAGGTTTGAAAGTTCACTCAGTTTCATGTCTGCGGAAAAAAGAGAGGAAAAACAAGCATTCACCAATATGCGGATGACTGCTAATGACCTATGGATACTCCATACTATTGAAGGTTCATACAGTTTCTTCCGTCCAGGACGTCTCAATAAGTTCGTATCTACCAGTGTATGATATCAGAAGCAACGTGCAAATAATTACCACTAATCAAGGATAAATCAGCGGACCAGTGAAATACTTTGGTCCTCCATCGTGATTTGGTCAGTCCAGAAGCGACTGTTTCAACCATTTCAAAAGGAAGTTTAATCTTGCGATTCCAAAAGATGAGTGAGAAGGAGGCTTTAACAGTTATGAGAAACCAGCCTGATAGGATCCTTCTAGAGATCATGTAGCCCTAGTTCGGGTCACATGGTTTGACTCCCCACTTAGAAGGGGAAGTGAACTTCAACGTATCCCACGTTTGGTGATTCTAAAAATCCCCGCTCAGGAAACAAGCTTGCCGTGCCATGCTGGGATGGATTAAAATACTTCAAGATGTCTCATCATCCTTCAGCAAGGTCCAACACTTGAACTCAAATCCAATCCAAATCAAACTCCTCAACCTACAATCGGAATTAGAACTTATGCTGTGCCTTCTGCCAATTCAGCCTATGGGGGTATAAGTAAAGTTGCCCAAGAGGCAGCTAGTAGTAGCTTTCTTTAATATACCACTAAAACCGAATACCGATTATTGAAAATTTTATACAAATTCATGCCATGTATCGTTCTTCCCCGAATACGCGGTGATATTTTCCATCTGACACACCTCAAGATCAGTAGAAGATATAGGCTCATCACTGAGAAATGCTTCAGCAAGTTTGTCATCAACTTCAGAAACAACTTCAATCAATTCACGCCTCTTTTCTGCAACTAATGCTTCAATATTGGAAGGGATTTCTTCACTAACAACTTTTTCCCTGAAAAATGAAACACCTAAGGAAATAAATAGAAGCGCAAACAAGCAGAAGAGGCTATTAGCTAAACAATAAGTATCTCCAAGGACTTATGAAACAGACCCACTGGAACCACGGAAGTAATAAGCCTACGAATGGACAAGGTCAACCAGACCCTGGAAGTCATCTTCCAACCCAATGGGAACTTGCACTGCAGCACTGTTATGCCGGAGCTTCGCTCTAGCCTACAAACACCGAGAAGAGAAATAGAGAGTCAGCAGCACATTGTCATAAATTTCGAGAACAATGCAGCTATATGGAACTTTACGTAGTTAGTTCCTTATAAAGCGTTGAGATATTGATTTGAAAGCAGATAAGCTAAGCATAGGACAAGTACCACGTTTCACTCTCATAATTTGATTCAGTTTCAATTTGAGGACATTTCCTATGTACTTAATTTTGTCATACAACGTGGACCTCAACCAACGTATTAGGATGCAAAAGGTGACCTGCTCGAATCAGCTCCCCGCCAATACTGACAAAATGTTCAAATTTATACTTCAAGCTGATTTAAGTTTGAATGCCTTCAAATATAACACGAATAAAAGTACTGGAAAAAAACATGATATCATCATTAAGGGTTTATGGACATAAGGGCCATAACGAAATCTGGAATGAGTCAATGGAGAAAAGTAAAGAATCCAAATGTAAGATGGGTATCCGGTTTTGCACAAGTAACGATTAAAGATAAATGTAACAATATATCCAGATGGACCGACCATGACTAACTAAAAGCAGCATGAATATAAGCTCATAAGATCCTACATTGTTCACTTCAAATAATATAACTTGTCAATAGATAAATAAGTTCCTATGATAACTTGTGTCAGCGTATAACTGATGCAGTAATCTCAATCGAGAATCACTAAGAGCCCCTCTTCCAAGAGGCTTTTAAACCATGTCTCTGGGTAAATCATTTCATTAATCTCTAGAATCCATCAGTGTTTATTTACAGCAAACTTATACTCTAACTACCACGGTAAAGGTGAACTATACTCTAATATCCCACGTCGGATGTGGGAAACTTTGTAAATGGCCTTAGAAGATCTTGCCAAGGAATTCATAAGTACCTACTTTTGCTAGCCTTTTGAGGGAGGCATTACCCTGTGGTGGGGCCATGGACCGGATCGTTACAGATGATACTAGAGCCGACTCTCTAAAGCTCGAGTTGGGCTATCCATTCAGGTTGCCAGAGTAGGACACAACGGCATACTCGAATCTGGCCAATCTGATTGAGTTGTCAGTATTATCCAAAAATGGCTAGAGAGGAATATTTTGGGCTATGTGTCACTAAGGTTGAACTTGCACCTTAGCGGGGACACTAAGGCATGAGGAGGAGATAATGTAATATCCCACATCGGATGTGGGAAAACTATGTGAATGACCTTATAAGACGTTGCCAAAAGGAACTAATTAACACCTACTTGGCTGGCCCTTTTGATGGAGGAATAGCCAGACCTGGATCGCCACATATACATATTTAGAATTTGTAGAATTCTGATAAAGACTCATACATAAATAGTTCGTAACCAAATTGGAATGATTTCAAGGTAAATAAACAACCTGGCTGAGAACTTTCCACGGATCCGCCCCCATTCTATCAAGTTTGTTTATAAAAGCAAGCCTCGGAACCTCGTATCTTCTCATTTGCCTATCAACAGTAATTGACTGACTTTGAACACCACCAACACTACAGAGGACAAGGATGGCACCATCAAGAACGCGCAAAGCCCTCTCAACTTCAATTGTGAAATCCACGTGTCCCGGAGAATCAATTATGTTCACCTGCAACAAGGAAAAAGAATAAATCCAACAACACAATATGCTGCGCTTCAAACATGAGCTACAATTAATGAAGATAAATATGTAACTGAGAAGCTTCAAAAAGGGGTAAATTCTTGACATAATAAAGTCATCCAAATTTCTCGGTCCGGACGAGATGTACAATGACGCAGCTTATACGTTACCAGTCACAATACGGACATACTTAACTTACCAAGCAAGTTTCAGTTTCAAAAAACTATTTCTGTCTTTTGCAAAAGTTTCAAAGAAAACTTTAATGATTCTTCTAAGTCCAGCTTTTGTCTAATTTCCTACACCATTGCATCCTATCACAGCCAAAAAGTGACTCAACTGATACAATTCTTGGTTTCACTAGTCCCAAGCAGTAACGAAACTTATTTTCTCCCACACCTTCAAACATTTTCAATTAGATGGAAAACAAACTAAGTACTACCAGAAAAAATAAAAATGCCAGTTCAAATGCAGTAAGCAGTAACTGCAGAATCTATAGTAACCACACTCTAGCCAAACAGGACCTTACTTTCTCTTCAATTCCTAAATGGAATACTGACAGAAAAACCTGTTCTGCCTCTAGCCCCAATTTGCAACAGAACCCTTTTTGCTTATCTTTCTAAGCGACTCAATTAAATAAAAAAAAAGAGACAGAAACAAGAAATGTAAATCAGTTCAAGTTTGTCACCTGAAATCCATTGCAAGTGCAATAAGTGGCAGCACCGTATAGTGATCAACAGGACCTTACTTTCTCTTCATTTTCCATGTATGATTCTCAGACAAAAACCTATATGCTATTCTGGTATCTTCTAGTACCAATTAGCAAAAAAAAAATCCTACCCCTCTATACGACTCAACTAAACCAAAGAAAACAAAAAGATAAACAAGAAAAAGAATCAGTTCAAATATGTGACCTATTATTCCAAGTGCAATAAGCGGCAGCAGACTGCATAGAAACCAAACAGGACCATACCTTCTCTCCTTTCCTACCGTATTCCACCCTATCATAGTCAGAAAGCAACTCAATTGAAACGATTCTGGTTTTCTCTAGTCCCAACCATAAAGAAAATCATTTATCCAACAACTTTCAAACATTTCCAACTTAACGGAACACAAAACGAATTAATAATATCAAAATGACCAAAATGTCAGTTCAAATTTCCAAGTGCAATGGCAGCAGACTTTATAGTAATGAAACACTAGTCAAACAGGACCTTACTTTCTCTACATTCCCTCCATAAAATTCTCACACAAAAACACTATACGAATCTGAAAAACCCCATTTTTCCTACCCTTCCACACGACTCAACTAAACACAAAATTAAAGAGAAAATTAAAAACAAGAAACAAAATTCCAGTTCAAATTTTTTCGGACCTGATAGCCATTCCAGGTGCAGTAAGTGGCGGCAGACTGTATGGCGATCCCCTTTTCCCTCTCCAGGTCCATCGAGTCCATCTTCGCCCCGACACCGTCCTTCCCCCGGACCTCGTGGATCTCGTGGATCCGGCCCGTGTAGTAGAGTATCCGCTCCGTGAGCGTCGTCTTGCCCGAGTCGATGTGAGCCAAGATTCCGATGTTCCGGAGCCTGTCCATGGACTCCCTCCACCAGGCCTCCTTCGGCTCCCTCGCCCTGGCGGCGCTGCCCGAGGAGAACCGGCGGGAGTGGAGGTTCCCGGCGAGGAGGGCGGCAATTGGGGAGTGCGGTGGCGGTGGTTTGGAGGAGGTGGAGCAGAGGCTGTAGAGGAAACGGGTGGTTGAGGATCTAGAGGACCGTACCATTGTGTGTGGGTGTGAGGGTGCTGGAGGGTTTTAGTGGATTTGGGTAAAACCCCAAGATTGGTGGAATACTTTGAGCTGAGTGATTGGTTTGATTTGATAAACCCTAACTGCGGTAGCTCTGGGTTTTGGTTGAAATGTTGAGTGAGGGGTTTTGGGGTTTAGATGTAGAGAGGAAGGGGGAAATGAAACAGGGCGGGTTATTCTGTGACATAGAAAGAAAAAACTAATTGAGTTCTATAAACAATATATTAGGTTTAAGATTGAAGGAAATATATAGAATATTAGCTTTTGGCAAAATCTTAGAAATTAATGGAATTGCAAAAATATAAACAGAATTTTTAAGTGAAACATGTTAACGTAGAAGAGAGAGAATTATAAAATCTTTTTAATAGGTTAAATTTTAAATGGCAAAAAAAATTAAAATCAAATTGAATGAGAGAAAGGGAGAGAAAAAAAGAATCCAAATTATTATTACAAAGGTGAGTAAATTTAAGATGATTCTAAAAGGTTAAAATAGGAAAGTCCACGTGCCGAGTTAAGAAAATGTTCACCTAAGTGATGAATGGACAATATTCTCTCAGTTACCGCTTTACTACATATATATTAGATTTTCTAGTATGGATATAATAATATGTAAGTGTCAAATTAAACGTAGGTAGCAATAGTAATAGTGTGATATAAATCTCATTTGACAATTTAAATTATGTTAAAAATAATGAATCCAAAGTTTACATGTACAAAGATAAATATTAAGAATTTGAGAAAGGCCATAGGAAAAAGCTCAATAGGATGGAGGGATTATATACATCGGAGCCGACTAATAAATCTACAAAAACTTGCGAATCAAATAAAATTCAAATTATAAATTGGTGCATGCACGTCGTTGCTTCTTTGCTTCACAACACAAATTGAATATAGGTGCCTCCATCTTGTGAGGTTATTCAGTATTACTACTAGGGTTTCTGTCATTGAGAATATAATGCCAAGAGATCAGAACCATGATATGTGTATTCTCGTGGCAGCCTCGATCATGACCAAAAAGAAAATTAAAAAAAAAATAGCAAGAAAGTTTTTTGATACAAATTGTAGGGCCCATAAAAGACTGAAAAGCAACTCAAGGCAATTTCCTCGGCCCATTTACGAAATATTTACCCGCACCTCCCTAGCTAGAGCTCTTTCAACTCGAGCTTCATTGTGCTGAGGTTGGACTCATTTGACTTATACATGAGAAGAGTATGTGCTTGTTCTAGCTCATTTAACAAGTCAAGCTCTATCACTTACTCTTAGTTAACATTTTTTCTTTTATATTTCTTGTGAAGACAAAATTACACTATGGAGTCATATTGCATGCTCATAAAATAGCTTGATTAATACGGACACCGAACTAAACGGATTTAGATTTTCAACTGCAACCAAGATAATAGCACAGTGTTAGTGAATAAATAAACAATGAATTCGTCGCAATAAAACTGAAGCATCTAGTGTTCTTTGGGACCTTTCAGCCCTCCAAAATCTCTTATCGGGAGGCCCATTTAGGAATTGTATCCAATTTTTTCCCACCCGAGAAAATGGGCTAAAAATCAGTTGCTCAAGCCAATCAGGATAGGGGTCAACAAAGACCTTTTAGTTTAGTTTCGTGATGATAAAGAAGCATGAACTGTGTGTCCGATGATGGTACAAGACCCTAAACCCTTGTACTGTAGAAACAAGCAGAACAGGGGAGAGCCAACTCATACAACAACAGCAAGAGAAAATGGGAGGAGGAGCCATGTTACAAACACTGGAAAGCGGCTCCCCAGCCTACCCGCCAACCACCAACCTTTACCCTCATCATGCTGGCAATCTTTCACTGTCACCCAATTGCTCTGCAACCATTAGTAAACCACTATCGCCTACTGATCATGCGCGCCTCAATCGTGCAATTCGAACGAAAGATTACATCGCAAGTGGGTCTTACTGTGCTGATGTTTTTGGGCCTGTTCCATCTCGCATCGAAGTCGAAAGCGCCATATCTGATCTTCAAGGGCAAGTTCTTATTCTGTTTTTATGTATTTTCTTGTTTTGCTTCTAAAGAGTTTTAGATTCTTTCATTTTCCTTAGGAACCGTGATGTACATAAGTTGATTTTGGTATCGAGCTATCGATTTTTTTTTTCTCCCTATTGAATTGCATAAAACATTTTATCCTACTTGCAAGTATTCTTTTTTATTTATTTATTCATTTATTTATTTATTTATTTTTGCGTGGCATTTTGAATTCCCAGAGTGATAAGTTTGCAATCAAGTCCTTGGAGTGCTTAGTTGTTAAGCTGGTCACTGTGATTCAGACAGAAGTAATATCAAGGATCTGATATGAATTGTAAGTTGTAACCAATCAAGAATACTGGCTGAAAGAACCCATAATGGAAGATAATTCTTTTCAAGTTGTCATACGCGTCCTTAATCAGCTTAAGGAGTTTTGAATTTCAGCCGGGGATTAATTTGGACGATCTATGGTAAATAATTAAACAGCGTCTCCTAAATAATTCTTGTTTTAGGAGAGCACTGCACTTACACTGCAATATGAGTATTGAAATCTGGCTTTTTCCCTGTATTAGAATATCTCAGTGCAGTTTGTGTATCGAACATTGACGTGGTTTTCATCATTTTCTGTCTAACTAGGGCATTTTATGATTACTTGGAAGTCTACAATCTGAAGATTTAACGTCAATTAGTTGTGATGGTCATTATATTTTCTGGCCATTGAAATCTAGGTGAAGATTTAGAAAATTTCTGTCCTACTTAAATAATTTCCATCCTCAATAGAACTATAATCTGTACTTCGTGCTGGCATTGTTTCTTGAATTGTGACATGTCCATCTTAGGGTCTTGCATGATTGAAAGATGGGAGTGAGTGAATGCCATATTACGCAGGTTCTTGCGTGGATATTCTTCATCTGAATCTGAAAATAACTGGATTCAGCAGAGTCTACACCATCATGATCTAGAAATGCAGCAATCCATTGGCTACAGAAGAATCCACAAGGCCTTTCACTTGCTGCAAACAGAGCCCTTGATTCAGGTACTATTTCTTAAAAGGTGGTTTGTAAATTCCGGTTCTTATCAAAAATAGGAAAAAACTGTCAGATTGTATATAGAAAATCATTCAGTTAAACGCAATAGTTGCGTTTGAGAAATAGTATTAAGGATGTCTGTGTGAAACGCATAATAATAGGTCTGAACCTCGATACAAATTGAGGCAGTAAGTCGCCAAACACGCCCAACCACTGCTTTTGGAGCTCTCAAGCACAATATTATGCCCTAATACACAATTTGCTCTGGGTTCATGCGTGACAACTGTTGAATAACATGCTCATGCGACGACCATTTGCCAAGCTCTTCTATAGAACATCATATTTGAAGCTTTCTCATGGCAGAGTTTGACTTTTTGCTTTCCATTTTCATTTTTCCATTCAGCTATCACATTTTCAATTTATTATGCTTCTAATGAGGCTGATAATCTGGATGTAGAATTTGGTCATCTCAATATCATCAGACAAAGGTGTTTGGGATGCCATCTTGAACAACAAAGCAGTCCAGAATCTCCAAGGCTCAATACACACAGGTTATAAAAAGCTGATGATTTCTTTTTTCCTAAGTCCAACTTCTAAGAACTGAATACCTGAACTCATTGTAAGAGATCGCCTCATAATTGAACACAGGCATAAGGCAAATTTTGGATGAAGAATATTCTGAAATTTCTGTCAGCATTTGACATGGTAGGATCTATCAAAATAATGACAAAACTGAACCAGACTATTTTTACTTATGAAACTTCATTCTTCAAGCATGATGCTACAGCTGAAGATTGGTTTCATATTCTGTTAAAAAATGATTAAATCTCATGTCTATACCCCATGTTAATATTCCTTTCTAGCTTATGCTTTGGGTGCACCCAGTTCACTTTTGCAGTTTGGTGTCATACTACTTAGAATTGATGATACTTGCAGCTAAGGAGGAACAAATAGTCGAGAGATCTAGTAACAAAGAATCAGACTTGGTGACTGCGCTCCTGAAGTGGATATTGGGCATCACAAATTCGAAGGTTGTAGAGCTGTTGAACGCGATTGGATCGCTCGTGACAGAGATGTTTCAACCTGTTGAGGAGGACAAATCCACCTCAGAACTCACTGATCTTCTGGAAGAAAAAGTTAGATCCTCGATGCTTCTCTCGGTCGCGATTCTCTTGATTGTGGTCGTCACTCGGAGCCATGGAGCCTAGTCACTGGCCCCCAGGCGGCCTGGAATTTTAGGAAGATTCTAAAGAATAATTGGCTGCAACAATGCCTCCGGTGACCTGTGTCTTAGTTATTGATGAACAACGTTGATTTCTTGGATTTCAACTTCCACAATCTCAACAAGTTCAAGTCCCCGATTCGTTGCTAACTACAGTCATGTCTCAACAAGTTCTAGTTCGCGATTCATTGTTAACCACAGCTATATCTCAAACAAGAGTTCAATGGCCTAATCCCGATTCGTTTTTCTCTACAGGATTTGTCAATGGTATATCTGTATGTAAAAGATTTATAGATCTCAAATCGTGGGATCCCGTTGGAAAGGAAGCTTGGGAGGACAAACTTTCCATGCCAAACCCTTTAATATATATATATATATATATATATATATATATATATATATATATATAAAAGCACGGGCGAATTAAATACGTTATCTTTTTTTTTCCCCCACTTAAAAAAAAAACTACTTAAAAGCACGGGCAAATTAAATACGTTGAAACTAAACTACTTTAGCGCCACTACATCTTTCTATCAAATTTGATAAAAAAAAAAAAAAAAAGCCTTCCACAAAACAAAGTTTTTTATAGTCTTTTAAGAGAAATGTATATACATAAAATAAATAAAAAAATTTGTCAAAAACTCAATCCTTTTTAATTTTGCATTTTATATTTTCGATACAAATATATTATTATATTAAATGTGTCATAAATGTGAAGTTTAGTTCTAAATTATAAATACGGACATATTAGTGAAAGGAAAGGAAGCTACTATAAAAAAAGACTGAAAATTTTTTAGAATTTCTTAAATGCATATGTAATCTTGACAAGGGTTAAACAGCTGATCCTTTGTTTTTTTCCTCATCTTTTAAAATTGAAGTCCTTCATATAAGATTTAGTGGTGATTATGGATGTTTTTCACTTAAAACTTTTTTTTACAGCAAATACCCACTTTGGGTTAGAGTGCTATTAGAAAATAAGAGTGTTATTGACTTCTCATACTTAGGAAATCAAGTCTCTTCCCTTAAAATAACATTATTGGAATATATGCTTTTGTTAAAGTGAAAGGTTATTTTGACTTTTACCAACAAAAAAAACTATGAAACTTATTTTAATCACCTTTAAAGTCTCGCATGTTGTCTGATTGTCGTAAAAATTCTTATCAAAACCTAACGCCTCCGTTCATGTTACAACTATACTACCTTATAACTACACATCTACTCACATTAATTCGATTATAGAAAACAACTTGCAGACAATAGAACTTTTTATAGTCTTTTAAAAGAAATGTAATATACCTAAACTATATTGAATATTTTATCAAAGATACAATCATTTTCTAATTTTGTATTTTCATATTTGTACGTTGATGCGTATGCAACAGATTTAAATTATTTTACACGTATAAAGTTTCAATGCAAACATACCAGTACATTAAAACTTTTATAAAACTGATGTTTAATTATAGAGTTTAAATACGGATACATTGGCATAAGAAAGCTATCGTAAAATTGGAGTTTTTTTAAAAAAAATTAAATACATAAGAATCGCTAGATCATACCTATTCGGCTCCTAATTATAATTAGAGTTCTTGGCAAGTAAATAATTACATGCTCGTATAGAGTTATTGAAATATCCTTATTTGCATGACAATATATTATTTATATAGTTCATGTTTTTTTATAATCCATTGTGACCCATATTATCATATATTTGGATGATAACATGTTCTTCGTATGACTATTGTCTTCATACATACCATTTAATAAGTGACAGAATTAGGTGAAACCCAATTGATAAAGGTTATAGTTTATTTGAGCTTAAACGAGTACCAATTTTTTTTTTCGCTTGAAAGCTCTCAAGTTTTGATGGAGGGGTTAAAGGACTACATATTTTCATTCTTAGTATACTCTTTTAAAGTTTAAAAGGTTTCTAAATATTAAGGGTTACTTATGACTTTTAATAAGGTGAGGCTAATTTATAACTATTTTTTTTTATAACTTTTAATCTTTTGTAACTAAAGAAGTTAAAAGTTCCCTAAGGCATCTTTTAGTGACAAGAGAATATATATATATATATAGGGAGCCGATCCCTGTCGACCAATGGAGAAATAACAATTTCTCCACCAAACCGCTACAAAGAGTAGCGGCTGCAAGAGAGAGGAAAGCCCAGCCGCAACAAAGTGTTGCGGTTTGTATCATCATCCCCTAAAGTCCAACTGCAACAAAGAGTTGCGGTTGGCATCATTGCCTTCAAAAGCCAACCGCAACACTTTGTTGCGGTTCACCCCTGATGCCCCCTCCCCCCACCCCCCGTGATGCCCCTCCCCATGGCCCCCCTTCCCCCCGTCCTCCCCTCCCCCCATGGCCCCCCCATGCCCAACCGCAACAAAGAGTTGTGGTTGGCCCCCTTCCCCCTTCCTCATGGCCCCCCTTCCCCCTTCCCCCTTCCTCCTTCCCGCCACGTGGGCCCCCTTCCCCCTTCCCGCCACGTGGGCCCCCTTCCCCCTTTCCCCATGGCCCTCCTTCCCCCCGTCCTCCCATCCCCCCATGGCCCTCCACATGCCCAACCGCAACAAAGAGTTACGGTTGGCCCCCCTTCCCGCCACATAGCCCCCTTCCCCCATGGCCACCCCTTCCCCCCTGTCCTCCCCTCCCCTGCCACATGGCCTCTCCCCCTTCCCCCATGGCCCCCCTTCCCCCGTCCTCCCCTCCCCCCATGGCCCCCCATGCCCAACCACAACAAAGAGTTACGGTTGGCCCCTTCCCCCCTACCACGTGGTGTCCCCCTTCCCCCGCAACGTGGCCCCGTCCCCCCTCCCCCGCCACATGGCCCGTCCCCCTCCCCCATGGCCCCCCTCCATGCCTAACCGCAACTCTTTGTTTTGGTTGGCATGCCAACATCCCCCATCATGGCCCCTTTCCCCCCCCCCCCCACGTGGTGTCCCCCCCTTTCCCATGGCCCCCCTTCCCCCTCACTCACGGATATTTTTTCTATCTTCTTTTCTTATCTCTCCTTCACTTTTTTCTCTTTATAATCCTCCTCCCCGAACCCTTTCTTCCACTCTCCATCGTCTTTACCAACTGTCTTCATACTCCATATCTCACATACATAGTCTCCACAACAATACAAACAAAAAAAATTTACGCTAGAAGATCGGTAGATAACCGCTAGAAGATCGGTAGATTTTTTTTTAAATATATCAAGTCAAAACAAGTAAGTATTTTGAATTTTCTTATAATTCAATGTTAATTTCAAAGTTCAAAAATAGTCATTGTAGACTCAAATCGAAGATAACCAAAATACAAATTGAAGGAAACAAAAATCAGATCAATCGGAGATCGGATGAGCGGTATTACATTTATAGATTCCAAAATAGCAATTTTTTAGGGCCTCTAAATTATGATTTTTCATGAATTTATAAAAAATAGGTAGAGCTAGATTTTGCCAAAGTACGAAAAAGAGACCCTAATTATTTTTAAAAGATCTATATGAGAGAAAATTTTCAAATTTTTCCAAATACTGGAAAGGGGTTAACTGATACGGGGAACCTTGTAACTTTGCACTGTAATTTAAAATATCAAGCCAGCGCGATTTCCGGCAAAACTTTTATGAGAACCCTAGGATGTTGGGAAGTTCCATCCCCCAAGAATTCGGGCCATTCCGAAGTCGTTAGCTATTTTTTTGGCCGAACGGACTTTTAAGCGCTTGATCCGGACACCGGTTCGGGATTTTTGGGCGAAAAGTCCGTAGAATACTTTTTAGATCAAGAATGAATTTGGAAAGCTTAAAATAGCATTTCAAAGCACTTTTGAGATTGTTCTGATGCCAGGGGCATTTTGGTAATTTGCCACCCCGAGAGGGGTATTTTGGTAATTTTACGGTGTTAAGTTTTTCAAAGGACTTTTTAGTCCAGAAATGTAAGTAAAACACCTGAAAGGTTGTTTTGAAGCTGGTTTGGGGCGTTAGGGTGATAATGAACTCCCAGGGGCATTTCGGTAATTTGCCGCTCATCGGGGGTATTTTGGTAATTGAACATTGTAACACAACTGGCAACTGGAGGAAAGAGTAGGAGTGTGAGACACCCGAAAAGTTATTTTAAAGTTGTTTTGAGATGTTTGTTGGGTCGATGGCTGCCAGGGGGTATTTTGCTTAAGTTGGGGGTGTTTTGGTAACTCATCCCCTTTAAAATTTGATAAAGAAAATATTTGGTATATAATTGATGTAATACATTTAAAAAGTAGTTTTAAAGCGGTTTTGAGGTGTTGGGGCTGTAGCGGCCATCAGGGGGTATATTGCTAAATAACCACGTTGGCGCTAAATTTTAGGGAACTAGCGTAATTAAGCGTTCGGAGTGGTGAGAAGTGAGGAATTGTTTTAATACATTGAAATAATGAGATAATTACTATTGCTAATGTGTTGGTAAGCTAGGTTAAAGATCCATTTATAGTTTTGGAATGTAAATATTATGGATACTAAGTTGGTTTACGATTATATTTTGTTCTTAGATATATGGATTTCAACGCCGGACCTCATGATACATCAATCCTATACGATGACGATGACCACGTCGCGAGGCACGTATTTGACGGTGTCGATAGGGGTGTTTTGGAAACAATTCAAAGCACAAGTCACCACGATGAGTGGGTACTAAACGAGGAACAAATACAACTATTACACCGTCAAAATTTATCTATGTTCACCGATCCCGAGATTTGGTCTCGACACGACGATTGCCTTATATCCGCTCTAGTTGAACGATGGAGGAGCGAGACGAACTCATTTCACTTCCGGTTTGGTGAAATGACTATTACATTAGAGGACGTCGGATTTATACTTGGAATCCCATGTCACGGCAAACCCATTACTTCGAGCAAAACGTCTGCATCCATAGCGAAGATGGCTAGGCAGTATTTCCCGGGAATTCTGAGGGAAGCTCTTACAACGAACGGCATCAAACTTAAATGGCTGAGAGAGCAGTATGGCGTGCTACCGGATGAATACACTCCTCACGATTTCGTGACGTATACGAAAGCATTCCTTCTGTATATTATTGGAGCCATATTACTTCCGACGCATTCGAAAAACACGGTGCATCCGAAGTATATGGTGTTCTTGGAGGATCTTGAGGAGGTATACTCGTATTCGTGGGGTTCAGCTGTCCTTGCGCACCTATATCGAGCACTGCACAAAGCTACGAGAAAGGGTGCCAAGTCCATTGCCGCCTGCCTCACTCTATTACAGGTTTGAGCATTTATTTTCTTGGTTGACGTGTCAATATATTCTAGCATTAATGTGCTAATTCCAGATAATGTTTGCATTCACAGGTTTGGTCTTACGAGAGGCTACCCACGGGTCGTCCACAACCGCGGGAATATTCCGATGAGACGTGGCCTAGGGTGTGGGCCTGGGGGCCTACGACCAACCGGAGGAGACGGGTAGACCCGCACCACCATCTAAAGTTCTATCGGGGGAACTAGAGATACTCAATGCATCCCAGGTGACGTGGCAGCCATATAGCAAGGTGATGCATCGGTTGGATGAGTGGTGTTGGCAACTTCCGGTGTCGTACGTGCTGGCAGGTTTGGTTCGGGTGCCGCTTATTCACTTCGAAGTATGTGAGTTTCAGATGCCCGATCGAGCTATGAGGCAAGCTGGCTGTCTACAAGGGATACCAAAACCCGCTGTAGACATGCGGCCATACAGGAGTGGTCGAGGGCCGAACTTCGAGGTGCCTGATGCCTTGAATTTGTTGAGTGACGAGGTGCAACAGTGGAATACCTGGCAAGAAACATATGATAGCCTTGTATCGCTGAAGGCCGACAGCATCAGCATTGAGGAGTACCTGCAATGGTTTCTCAAGGTGACGCGCACGAGGGTGAATCGCCCTTCCCAGGCGAGGAAGACATCGTATGCGCCACGTGAGATCTATGACCAGTTCTGGGCATTGAACATTGTAAGTCATGCTAGTGTTGTTTCAATTTTTATTTGCGCACCTTATCTACCATGCCTGAAATGATTAGCCATATTTTGTATGCATGTTTTTTAGGTTGACCAGGGCACTGAGGTGTTCAAGCAGCTGGAGGGGTTTGACTGGTTTGTCGCGCAGGCTCCTGACAATCTCAAGAGGTCCATTGAGAGGTACAAGACTGAAGTTCAAAACTTTAGTCTTGCGTACCGGGGTTACCAAGGGGAGCCGTCTAGTCGCTTGCCTCCTGACGCGTACGACTATCAGCCCCAGAGTCAGGTGTGGGAGTCGTCTACTCGCTTGCCTCCTGACGCGTACGACTCTCAGTCCCAGAGTCAGGTGTGGGAGCCGTCTACTCGCTTCCCTCCTGACGCGTACGACTATCAGCCCCAGAGTCAGGTGTGGGAGCCGTCTACTCGCTTGCCTCCTGACGCGTACGACTCTCAGCCCCAGATTCAGGTGACCCAAGTAGGAATCCAGGCATCGCGCCCAAGCATCCGGTCGGATAAAGGACAACCGACGAAGCCATTGAGTCCGGCCAAAATGGATTGGATCGACCGGCACTACTTTGGGCATGAGCCAATCACTACAGCAGACTTTCCTATTGCTTCATTCCTAGCTCACTCTGATCTAAGACTGTTGGCGCCGAACACAGATATTTCAAATTTTGTCATTGACGCTTATATAGATCTGCTGCGTGTTAGAGAGCTAAATTATAACCCCTGCCAAACTTTGAAGCTCAACATGTATGCCTCTTTTGTTATCCCCTTCATGGTGAATAGCATGAAGGAGTTCACAGAATGGAGGAGGAAGCGAGGGACAAGCAAGGGTGAATGGCGACCATCTGCAAACGTGCTTTCCTACTTGAACGCGGACTATCAATGTCACGCAGCTGAGGCGAACCTAATCATGCTACCTGCTCTTCATGCAAGCCACTTCTTCCTATTAGTTCTCTTTCCAGAGAATAAAGTGGTCCACATATACGATAGCCTAAGGGAAGACGGACCTGGTCGGCAGCTGGCGCAGATGTACTCCACGTACATCAATGCGGTGGTTAGTTTATATCTTGACCTTCGCTCATAGTCTATTCTTCTTGTTACATAGGCTTGATAACCTTTTTTATTGTTGGATGCAGACTACTATCATTCCACTAGCGTGTCGACATTTTAAGGGGGAAGCAATCACGAGCAAAACAATGATAGATCCTTGGACGGTCGTGACGATAGAAAACCGACCAAAGCAATATAACAGTCATGATTGCGGGATTTACGTCCTCAAGTACATGGACTACATAGCTCGCTCAGATGTGCTCGAATATGATACGTGATCTCAAAATGATGCCTTGACGTTTAGATATAGGATAGCCTGGGAGCTGAAAAAGGGCGTAGCTAGACGCCTTCCTTACCATTATCCTGAGATGTAGTAGACGTTCGTATGTTTTATTATTACTATTGTTGGATTTTGGATATTAAGGCTTGAAATTGAATTAATGTGTCTCATTTTTTTCTGAAATTGATACAAATGGGCTAACTAGCGTGCCTAAGGTTCAATGAGCAAAAAAAAAGTGACAAAAAAAATTACGTAATTTTTTGGAAGTTATGAATTGGGGCCTAAAGTGTGCCCGAACTGGCATTTCGTAGGAAAACCCAAAAAATAATGTGTCTCGTTTTTTTTCCGAAATTGATACAAATGGGCTAACTAGCGTGCCTAAGGTTCAATGAGCAAAAAAAAAGTGACAAAAAAAATTACGTAATTTTTAAAGTTATGAATTGGACCCTAAAGTGTGCCCGAATAGGCCCTTCGTAGGAAAACCCAAAAAATAATGTGTCTCGTTTTTTTTCGAAATTGATACAAATGGGCTAACTAGCGTGCCTAAGGTTCAATGAGCAAAAAAAAATGTGACAAAAAAAATTATGTAATTTTTTGGAAGCTATGATTCCACAAACCAAATCACAAATTTAAACATTATAAAAGTTCAATTTATACAACTGAAACATTAACCCTAACACTGATCATCATCATCGTCCTCCTCGACCATACTGCCAGGTTCGATACCTAACACTTTATAATGGTTTCTCTTGTCATGATCAGTCATCTTATTACACAACGCACACTTTCGCAATTTTTTTTGACCCGTTGCTTCTTCAATCGGATTCTTCATGCGTATTGCTCGTTTTCGCCCTTTTGTTTGAGAAATAATTGGATCAAAAATGTCGTCCTCCTCACCTTGCAGCGTAGTGCCGTCAATGACTGGCTGTGAAGCTCGATTGAATCTACCGGCTGGAGTCGTCCGACTAGTCGGAGTGTCCCGTCTTTCTGGTAATGCCATCCTAAACTGTGCAAGGTTAGCCTTATCCCGTGCGGCTGCTTCAACTTGATACCTGTACCCATCAAATGTTGACGCTGCATCCAATGATAAACCGTGCATGATGTTACAAAGGTGATTATATCGCAGCGTCTCAGATTGCTCGAAATCAACTGAAACATTGGGCACGTAAGGAATGTGACCGTGGACTCTATTGGCTTCCTTCGTCCACCGTTCCAAGATATACTGTGGAGGGATTTCAGGAGCATTCTTGGCGCTAAAAACCCTCAACGCGTGTCGACAAAGTATACCTTTATGCTCAAACAGTTGACAGTTGCAATTAACCAACCCGGTGTCCATACAAACTGCTACGGTAAAATGTCTTCTGCTCCTCGGAGCCGACGAAGAGCACGGATTGGCAAAATTCGTCACATTTGTCAAAGCATAAACCTTGATCACTCTGGTGGAATACTCGTGCAACTTTGTCATGCTATATTGATTCGACTTTAGTAGTTCCTCTTGAAACTGTCTAAACATTTCCTTGGTATAGACTTGAGCCGCATGAGCCTCCAAAGGTGAAAAAACTACTATGGCTCTTTTCTGTAAACTGTAGCCGCGTCGGCTTCTCTCTCAAGGAAAAATTGCTTGTCAAGGGCTTTCTGCATCTCTAGTACGAACTCTGTTATACTTGAAGAATGGCCTACGTACCCATCAAAGAATGTATTCATACCTTCGCTTCTCGAGGTCGTAGTCATTCCGGCTGCAAAAAACTTCTTGGTGTAGGCACCGACCCACTGTGTCTTGATCTCATACAACGATTGTAACCATTCATGATTGTGCAAATGGTAGTCATCCATTAACTTGGCCCACCTCTCCTCGAACACGTCTACCGTCAACGATTTCTTCACACATGTATTAAAGTCAGTCTTGAATGTCGGATGGTTTGCATATACATTGTGAAGCCGTTCGGGATATTTGTTGCTTATGTGCCATGTGCACAGGCCATGGTGAGTATCTGGAAGGACCTTAGCGATTGCATTTTTCATTGCCAGATCTTGGTCGGTGATGATGGTCTTTGGAGGAATATGATACATTGCTTTAAGCCACGTTTCAAATAACCACGTAAATGACTCCTCCGTCTCATCCCTAAGCAGGGCAAAGCCAAACAAGATTGACTGATAGTGGTGGTTCACCCCGGTGAACGGAGCAAAAGGCATAGAGTACTTATTTGTGCGGTATGTGGTGTCAAACGTCACAACATCCCCAAAATTTTGGTAAGCAGCTCTAGAACGGGCATCCGCCCAAAATATAGTACTAATGCGGTTCTCATCATCCAGTTGGAGACTATAGAAAAAGCCAGAATTCTCACTCTGAAGGTGCCTGAAGATATCAAGTGTAGCTTGAGAATCACTCTTACCGAAAGACTCTCTCCTCTGAGCACGAAGTTCATTTCGAAGGTCTACTTCGTTGAAACTCAACTTGTCAATCCCCCCAGACTGGCTTGAGAAAACCCCCATCATTCTAGAAGGTGGAATTTTAGCCTCGGCCATTGTAAATATCAGTTGTCTGTGTGCCGCGCTTATTTCTCGGTGTTGATGAATTTGACCAATCTTACTAGGGGTCATCAACTGATGATTATGGCTCAACTCCACTCCCGTCACAACCCAATGGTTTTCATTTTTTGGTGTACTGCATACACATGGGCCTTGCAGCCAGTACCCGGAAATGTGTCGCGTTTTCTTTGTCTTGATGGCCCTTCGTCACTGATCCGAACAACCGGGGGTACATACGGTGCTCCTCTATGACACTCAAATAGTCTTCCACAAATTTGATCTGTATTCGCCCGTTTTCTAGTCGTCTTAGTTCTAATACCGAAACCTATCGTTTTCGAATATGCTCTATAGTATGCTTCAACTTCGTCCAGTGTTTGAAAAACTTGACCCAAGTAAGGTGGATCAGAATCTTCACAAAAATTATTTCCTCCAGTTGCATCCATATTTATACTGAAATCTAAAAAATAAAAATTATATCATTCTCAACAAGTCATAGAATTAAATAAAATAAAAATAAATACTTTCCTCCAGTTGCGGAAAATTTTACAATGTTCAATTGCCAAAATACCCCCGATGAGCGGCAAATTACCGAAATGCCCTCGGGGGTTCATTATCACCCTAACGCCCCAAATCAGCTTCAAAACAACCTTTCAGGTGTTTTACTTACATTTCTGGACTAGAAAAACACCCCCTCGGGGTGGCAAATTACCAAAATGCCCCTGGCATCAGAAAATCTCAAAAGTGCTTTGAAATGCTATTTTAAGCTTCCCAAATTCATTCTTGATCTAAAAATATTTTACGGACTTTTCGCCCAAAAATTCCGAACCGGTGTCCAGATCGAGCGCTTAAAAGCCCGTTCGGCCAAAAAATAGCTAACGACTTTGGAATGGCCGAACCGGTGTCCGAAGCTTTTAAGAGCTCGATCCGGACACCGGTTTGGGATTTTTGCGAAAAGTCTGTAAAATACTTTTTAGATCAAGAATGAATTCGAGAAGCTTAAAATAGCATTTCAAAGCACTTTTGAGATTTTCTGATGCCAGGGGACATTTTGGTAATTTGCCACCCCGAGAGGGGTATTTTTCTAGTCCAGAAATGTAAGTAAAACACCTGAAAGATTGTTTTGAAGCTGGTTTGGGGCGTTAGGGTGATAATGAACCCCCGAGGGCATTTCGGTAATTTGCCGCTCATCGGGGGTATTTTGGTAATTGAACATTGTAAAATTTTCCGCAACTGGAGGAAAGAGTTTTATTTTTATTTTATTTAATTCTATGACTTGTTGAGAATGATATAATTTTTATTTTTTAGATTTCAGTATAAATATGGATGCAACTGGAGGAAATACTTTTTGTGAAGATTCTGATCCACCTTACTTGGGTCAAGTTTTTCAAACACTGGACGAAGTTGAAGCATACTATAGAGCATATTCGAAAACGATAGGTTTCGGTATTAGAACTAAGACTACTAGAAAACGGGCGAATACAGATCAAATTTGTGGAAGACTATTTGAGTGTCATAGAGGAGCACCGTATGTACCCCCGGTTGTTCGGATCAGTGACGAAGGGCCAACAAGACAAAGAAAACGGGACACATCCGGGTACTGGCTGCAAGGCCCATGTGTATGCAGTACACCGGAAAAATGAAAACCATTGGGTTGTGACGGGAGTGGAGTTGAGCCATAATCATCAGTTGATGACCCCTAGTAAGATTGGTCAAATTCATCAACACCGAGAAATAAGCGCGGCACACAGACAACTGATATTTACAATGGCCGAGGCTAAAATTCCACCTTCTAGAATGATGGGGGTTTTCTCAAGCCAGGCTGGGGGGATTGACAAGTTGAGTTTCAACGAAGTAGACCTTCGAAATGAACTTCGTGCTCAGAGGAGAGAGTCTTTCGGTAAGAGTGATTCTCAAGCTACACTTGATATCTTCAGGCACCTTCAGAGTGAGAATTCTGGCTTTTT
Organism: Escallonia herrerae; assembly: GCA_033070095.1. Lineage (NCBI taxonomy): Eukaryota > Viridiplantae > Streptophyta > Magnoliopsida > Escalloniales > Escalloniaceae > Escallonia > Escallonia herrerae. The sequence continues at coordinate 3,600 of JAVXUP010002521.1, read as the reverse complement.
CTATAGTCTCCAACTGGATGATGAGAACCGCATTAGTACTATATTTTGGGCGGATGCCCGTTCTAGAGCTGCTTACCAAAATTTTGGGGATGTTGTGACGTTTGACACCACATACCGCACAAATAAGTACTCTATGCCTTTTGCTCCGTTCACCGGGGTGAACCACCACTATCAGTCAATCTTGTTTGGCTTTGCCCTGCTTAGGGATGAGACGGAGGAGTCATTTACGTGGTTATTTGAAACGTGGCTTAAAGCAATGTATCATATTCCTCCAAAGACCATCATCACCGACCAAGATTTGGCAATGAAAAATGCAATCGCTAAGGTCCTTCCAGATACTCACCATGGCCTGTGCACATGGCACATAAGCAACAAATATCCCGAACGGCTTCACAATGTATATGCAAACCATCCGACATTCAAGACTGACTTTAATACATGTGTGAAGAAATCGTTGACGGTAGACGTGTTCGAGGAGAGGTGGGCCAAGTTAATGGATGACTACTATTTGCACAATCATGAATGGTTACAATCGTTGTATGAGATCAAGACACAGTGGGTCGGTGCCTACACCAAGAAGTTTTTTGCAGCCGGAATGACTACGACCTCGAGAAGCGAAGGTATGAATGCATTCTTTGATGGGTACGTAGGCCATTCTTCAAGTATAACAGAGTTCGTACTAGAGATGCAGAAAGCCCTTGACAGGCAATTTTTCCTTGAGAGAGAAGCCGACGCGGCTACAGTTTACAGAGAAAGAGCCATAGTAGTTTTTTCACCTTTGGAGGCTCATGCGGCTCAAGTCTATACCAAGGAAATGTTTAGACAGTTTCAAGAGGAACTACTAAAGTCGAATCAATATAGCATGACAAAGTTGCACGAGTATTCCACCAGAGTATCAAGGTTTATGCTTTGACAAATGTGACGAATTTTGCCAATCCGTGCTCTTCGTCGGCTCCGAGGAGCAGAAGACATTTTACCGTAGCAGTTTGTATGGACACCGGGTTGGTTAATTGCAACTGTCAACTGTTTGAGCATAAAGGTATACTTTGTCGACACGCGTTGAGGGTTTTTAGCGCCAAGAATGCTCGTGAAATCCCTCCCCAGTATATCTTGGAACGGTGGACGAAGGAAGCCAATAGAGTCCACGGTCACATTCCTTACGTGCCCAATGTTTCAGTTGATTTCGAGCAATCTGAGACGCTGCGATATAATCACCTTTGTAACATCATGCACGGTTTATCATTGGATGCAGCGTCAACATTTGATGGGTACAGGTATCAAGTTGAAGCAGCCGCACGGGATAAGGCTAACCTTGCACAGTTTAGGATGGCATTACCAGAAAGACGGGACACTCCGACTACTCGGACGACTCCAGCCGGTAGATTCAATCGAGCTTCACAGCCAGTCATTGACGGCACTAGCCTGCAAGGTGAGGACGACATTTTTGATCCAATTATTTCTCAAACAAAAGGGCGAAACGAGCAATACGCATGAAGAATCCGATTGAAGAAGCAACGGGTCAAAAAAAATTGCGAAAGTGTGCGTTGTGTAATAAGATGACTGATCATGACAAGAGAAACCATTATAAAGTGTTAGGTATCGAACCTGGCAGTATGGTCGAGGAGGACGATGATGATGAAGAGTGTTAGGGTTAATGTTTCAGTTGTATAAATTGAACTTTTATAATGTTTAAATTTGTGATTTGGTTTGTGAAATCATAGCTTCCGAAAAATTACGTAATATTTTTTGTCACATTTTTTTTGCTCACTGAACCTTAGGCACGCTAGTTAGCCCATTTGTATCAATTTCGAAAAAAAAACGAGACACATTATTTTTTGGGTTTTCCTATGAAGGGCCTGTTCGGGCACACTTTAGGGCCCAATTCATAACTTCCGAAAAATTACGTAATTTTTTTGTCACATTTTTTTTGCTCATTGAACCTTAGGCACTTGTAATTCTTTTGTCACATTTTTTTTTTATTGAACCTTAGGCACGCTAGTTAGCCCATTTGTATCAATTTCAAAAAACGAGACACATTATTTTTTGGATTTTCCTACGAATGGCCTGTTCAGGCACACTTTAGAGTCCAATTCATAACTTTCGAAAAATTACGTAATTTTTTTTGTCACTTTTTTTTGCTCATTGAACCTTAGGCACGCTAGTTAGCCCATTTGTATCAATTTTAGAAAAAAGAGACACATTATTTTTTGGATTTTCCTACGAATGGTCTGTTCGGGCACACTTTAAGCCCAATGCATAACTTCCAAAAAATTATGTAATTTTTTTGTCACATTTTTTTTGCTCATTGAACCTTAGGCACGCTAGTTAGCCCATTTGTATCAATTTCGAAAAACTGAGACATTATTTTTTGGGTTTTCCTACGAAGGGCTTGTTCGGGGCACACTTTAGGGTCCAATTCATAACTTCTGAAAAATTACATAATTTTTTTGTCACTTTTTTTTTGCTCATTAAACCTTAGGCACGCTCGTTAGCCCATTTGCATCAATTTTGAAAAAAACGAGACACATTATTTTTTTGATTTTCCTATGAAGGGCCTGTTCGAGCACACTTTAGGGCCCAATTCATAACTTCCGAAAAATTACGTAATTCTTTTTGTCACTTTTTTTTTCTCATTGAACCTTAGGCACGCTAAGTTAGCCCATTTGTATCAATTTCAAAAAAAAACGAGACACATTAATTCAATTTCAAACCTTAATATCCAAAATCCAACAATAGTAATAATAAAACATACGAACGTCTTCTACATCTCAGGATAATGGTAAGGAAGGCGTCTAGCTACACCCTTTTTCAGCTCCCAGGCTATCCTATATCTAAACGTCAAGGCATCGTTTCGAGACCACCTATCATATTCGAACACATCTGAGCGAGCTATGTAGTCCATGTACTTGAGGACGTAAATCTCGCAATCATGACTGTTCTATTGCTTTGGTCGATTTTCTATCGTCACGACCGTCCAAGGATCTATCATTATTTTCCTCGTGATGGCTTCCCCTTAAAATGTCGACACGCTAGTGGAATGATAGTAGTTGCATCCAACAATAAAAAAGGTTATCACGCCTATGTAACAAGAAGAATAGACTATGAGCGAAGGTCAAGATATAAACTAACCACCGCATTGATGTACGTGGAGTAACTGCGCCAGCTGCCGACCAGGTCCGTCTTCCCTTAGGCTATCGTATATGTGGACCACTTTATTCTCTGGAAAGAGAACTAATAGGAAGAAGTGGCTTGCATGAAGAGGAGGTAGCATGATTAGGTTCACCTCAGCTGCGTGACATTGATAGTCTGCGTCTAAGTAGGAAAGCACGTTTGCAGATGGTCGCCATTCACCCTTACTTGTCCCTCGCTTCCTCCTCCATTCTGTGACTCCTTCATGCTATTCACCATGAAGAGGATAACAAAAGAGGCATACATGTTGACTTCAAAGTATGGCAGGGTTATAATTTAGCTCTCTACACTCAGCAGATCTATATAAGCGTCAATGACAAAATTTGAAATATCTGTGTTCGGGGCCAACAGTCTTAGATCAGAGTGAGCTAGGAATGAAGCAATAGGAAAGTCTGCTGTAGCGATTGGCTC
>JAVXUP010002520.1:0-124945 GCA_033070095.1 Escallonia herrerae | reverse complement strand
GAAATGACACTTCACAAGAAAAAGGGCTCAGAACCATACCAGTTAGATCCTCCATGTTTGCAGGCTTCACGTCGACAATATTGAAACTTTGATTACTAATTTCCAAATTCCAAAGGTTTATTCGTAGATCATCCGCCGATATAAAAGTTTCACCATCACTAAAAAGTTTAAAAACGAGAGTCAGGACAGCAGAAACCATGTTAGCTTTTGTACAAACAGTTCACCAACGATACAAGGCAGTTTTAATGACTTATAAATAGCAGAATATATAGCCCCAAAAAGGAAATATTTGAATTAGGTATTTGAGTTACAGCTATATTAACCAATCAGTGCTCAGATGTATCTGTGCCAAAGGAGTATAATCAGAATGAAAATTTAAACCAACACTGCTTGTTCCCATATTTGGCTTAGCCCAATCACTGGGAGTTATGAAGAGAAGCGGTCGGGCTGAAATTTGAACGCAAGGACCAGTTCCGGTTCATATTTCAAAACTTTATCATGCAAGATTCTACAGGTGGGAGCTCAGTGGAAGCATAATAGGTAAGTTACACGTCATTAACTTACTCTGCCTTATTCTTACACTTGTTCAATCTTGTTATGCTACCCTGTCATCATAAAATAAAGCAGCCAGCGCTTTCTGGTTGCAAGACGCTTAACATCATAATAACCATTTATTTGTTACTTTTTGGAGCCACCAAGAATATATAGATGGCAAAAATGGATCACTGCAAGAACATCTAACTACACTAACGCCCCCCCCCCCCCCCCCCCCCCCCCTTTGTAACCAATATATAAGAACCTTGTTCACAATAATAGAAAAGGATCCAAGGACAAAGTAACAACCTTATTTCTGTACAAGTAACATCTTTGGATATTCTGCACAGGCATTTTGGCCATCAATCCGGATATGTAGCATTAAAATTTACGTTCAAGTTAAAAAAGTGGTGTTCTCTGCTCTGTGCAAACATAGGAAGGACAAAAGAAGATATAATTATGTAGTATCAAGTCATTGAAGTGGGAGGACCAGGGCCTGGGCCATAAATTTCTTAGCTGAGCCAGGTAAATGGTAATTATATTGATTTTCACAAATTACAGTTTCAGGTAAAGATGACTTAGAATATGACTACTTACAAAATTGACCTCTGTTAAAACTTTTTCCATTTTGAAACTTAAGTCCGGACTATAAAGTCAAATATTAGTCAAACATTTCAAGGCAACGTCTGTATTCCAACCAATGGCTTGGCCTCCTTGGGCGGCTTTATGATACCAATTCACTTATTTGAAAAAGGAATATTGGTAATCAGGATATGGTTAAAACTTTTGATCTTGTCAGTCATGTTCTTACCATTAGCCTCTTCCTAAGTCAATTACATTTTGCAAGTAAAATGTTGCTACAGGTAACATGGTCTTAACTAGAATGACATGGACATGACCTTGCACCAAAAGGGTGTCTGTATATATCCTACCTCTACTTTTATCTCAACACTGGTTTTAAATTTCCAGAGGAGGAGGGGGGTTGGCGGCCCCTGCCAGCTCCTCCCTCCGCCTCTGAGGACCCCGTGCTTAGTTACATAATCAGAGCCCGTGCTTAGTTACATAATCAGAGCCTCAACAACTTGCCTTCCCGCGCGTACATCACGCTAGCAAGGTTTGGCTACTTCAGTTGTAACATTAACGGCCACATAAGAACTCGATGGAATATCCAAACATATCATGTAGCTTCACCAGTGGCCCGGACTCACCAGATCATAATTGGACTTCATTTTACAACTAAACCATCATATAAATATGCACTAACAATTCCTCCACTTGTAGGGGTGTGGGTGTGGGTGGGTGGGTGTAGAGAAAAAGAGAGAGAGAGACTCGCATGCCACTTGGCCAGTATATCAGGGTATTGCATTGTAAACTACGAAGTCATGCTATAAGACGTAGCTTACTCCACGCCCAGATGTTGCACCCATTACCAATATGCTCCCAGGTGGCAATGTGTTGTCATGTTTCATGCGTGAGCAAGCCAAAGGGCATGCCTTCCTCAACAACATATTTCCCAAAAGAATAACTTTCTAGTTAATAACATCCTTAGTACCTCCATCCATCCTCTCTTATCATTTGTATCTCCAACTAGAAGATGTGATGATTAAAAATATAATCAGGCAGAATAACTTAAAAATTTTCTATTAAGTGGCTAAACAACATATCCCAACAAACTACAGACAAATTTAAGCCAGCAATTACAGAGCCTCCATACGCCGGGGGGGGGGGATATTAGGCAGGTGCATTGATGATATTTCTCTCTCTCTTATTACTTAATACGTAAGCTCTTTATGATATATTCACCTTCTATCGAGAAAGATTACAAGAGAACAACATTACAAAACTGAACATGATAGCAAGCAGGAGAAAACACAATAATTCAACAAACATAAAGTAGAAAGAGAAAAAATGTTAGAACTATTTAACAAAGAAAAAGACTTGAAAAGAAAGTATGGAATCCCACCTGTTATTGGAAATAGAATTGATATGATAGTCATGTGCATGAGCGTATACTCTTCTACATCTTGCCACAAGGCTGGTCTCATTACTGGTTACCTATACATTTTACTAAGTGTTACATAAAGCAAAAAAGTGATTGAAAAAACACTAAATCAGCGCATAACAAAGTGGAATATTACTTTGTTATAAATTAGCCCACATCCATATACCAATTGGTTTCCAATACCCAAGGACAAGGTGCAGGTTCCATCAACCACACAAGTATATAAATCAATATGTTTGCAAACACTCGTGGGAGTGAGTATAATCACAATTCTATAAATTTTAAACTAATATATCAATGAACATCATTATACATCGGCTTAGGACAAAAGATCGCCAGTTCTAACATAGAACAATTAAGGTTGAACCAAATAAAAGGCAAAAGGTCTATATTGCACCTTGCATCCCACTAGGGTGCACGTCTACAACAACAAAAAATAGAAACAAGAAGTAGCACCTGATTCATTACATTGTTCTTGGTCAAGGCAAGACATCATAGGTGCACTGCAGCTAGTACTTTTCATTTATACTTACTGTTCAGGGTGCTTATTTACTTTGACGCCATACATAAACACACCATACAATATCTATTATGACGCCATAGCACTGCAAGAAGATATACAACTTAAGTTGAGTACAACTACCACGGGTAAACGTAGCGAAGAAATGCCCCCTGGTGGGAATGAGAAGTCATTGTTCAATAAAGTACAAGATCTATCTGAGTATCCTCCATTTGAAAGAGATGATTTTGGGCTAGAAGAAACGCTTGAACTGGAGAAACTGCCATTTCCAACAGCTTTAGAAGGGTCAACGTTCATTTCAGATATTTTCTTGACCTTCTTCTCCTGGACCTGTTCAACGCATAAATTATCAAGTGATCGGACTTAACCAGCCAATACAAGACAAAATGGCAGACTGAACACTTTACTTTATACACCAATCAGTGTAACCAGTGTCAAATAATATGTACAACTTTCTAACATTTGGTTCTACCATCTCAGCTTATATGCATTCCCTCGCAAAGCTAAAACAAGAAAAGGCACAATCGAAGTTCCCATCGAATATTCAGCTAAACGGTTCCTCTTTCCAAACACTACACTCCGCCGAACAGTTCTCTTATAAAGGAATTACAAGTTTACGACATTCTGCAATGGTCTTTTACACTTCAATTCAGCTAAGCAGAAAAAGAAACTTGGGGTCCGTAACACTGTACCCAAGGGTTACTTTGACGAACACCAGATGCTCTAGATCTTGGACGACCTCAGAAAGGGGGAAAGGTCCAAAACAAAGATACTTCTAATCGATTATGAAGAAAGCCACACATACACAACATAATCGATTATTAAGAAAAATAAAGATAACTCTCAACTATTTGACAGTCAATCAAAGTAGTCGTATACTTGTTTATGAGCTTTAATGCATGTAAACCTACAATCCTTGGCAACATCATGTAGCTAGGCACTTCGGCAGGGTTTTTCTTGGCCAGTTGTTTGTGTCTGGCATGCCAGAACAAACAAACAAAAAAGGGAAAATCATCTTGTGGCCACTGACATAAGTAAAATTAAAACCTTTCTCATTTTTACTTTTACTCTAGGCAAAAACATATATACCAGCAAAAAGACTTCAGAGTCCAGAAAGCGAGCAACCCATTAAAATGCAAAAGGATAATAGACCATAGACCCAAATATAAATCCAACGTCGGATTTGGTACAAGCTTTCATGCCTAATCTTCATTGAAATCAAATTTCATTACTTCCAGGCTTCCACAATCTACAATTTTGCTCCATTTAAAATGAGCAACCAGGAATTTGGATAACACCCCTCCAACCCACATAAGTACCACCAAACATGTCTTTGAATGAATACCCTACAACAGATAATGATAGTTGGTCAACACAGCTCCATCCAGAAAAGAAACTCACACGTCAAAAGTTGAGCAACAATATAGATATTTTGTTGTTTCTGAAAGGTAAAAATTTCATTAAGAGCGCCAAACAGGTTACCACCGACAAAATAAATTCAGGAAAAACATTTACTGCACGGAGACCCAAAACAAAATTACAAACAGCTTCCCTCCCCAAAAAACAAAAAGAAAGAGGGAAAAACAAAGCTAGGAGTACCTAACCATGCAATAAGAATCTGCAATGAAAAGCGAATTTAGCGATGACACCGGAGACCCAGCGTCGAATTCGGCACCCTCCATAAGTACCCCTTGGTCTTACACATATCAAAGGCTGGCCACATACAGCAAGATCAACCCCTTCAACCGCCAAATCGAAAGCAGGCAGCCATCAACCACCAGTGGCAGCTCCGATGCACAACAAGCAGACCTCCATCAGCACTGCATGCATCACACATTGAACCCAGAACATCGTTGAAGAGACCTATAACGCCACGAATCTGCCTTCCTTTGTACCTTACCTCACATTTGACGACGACGTACCCTACTCACCACACTCCTACGCCTCCAGAGTCGCATCAAAACCACCACACTCAGAAGCACGAGTGAAGATTGAAGAAAGAAGAAAGCATGTATGAAGATTGAAGAAAGAAGAAAAGGGTGCAACAAAGTTCCCTCAGCCAAGCAATTTAGAGGGAGATAGGATAGTGAAACTCAACAAAACCCAAAAATAAGAAAGAAGGTAGACAGACGACTGCAGAAGACACAGAAAAAGAAAGAAGAGAGCTACGAGAGAGATGACGTTTTCTATGGCTAGGTTTGTAGAAAGAAAAAGTTAGGACCGAAAGAGGAACAAATCGAAGAAAACTGGGGGACGTCTAATGATCAAACAGCAGAAGCATCTGATAAAACAACAAATGCATCTAAAAACTACAAAGAAATTACAGCATAAAATATTCACATATTCAAGTATAATGAGTAAGGAAGCCGAAAGGCGAGTAAATAAACACATCCACATGCAGAGACACACGTATATAGCTTCCAAGAACACCAGTAATATTGAACATCTTATGGGAAACTTCTGCCTTATAAAAAATAATTTGCCTACCTTCCAAAACTTAATAGTTTTGTCGTTAGTAGACAGAAGAAAGACAGCACCATTAGCTGTTTGGCACCATCTGATCTTGTTGATCTTCTCCTCAATCTCTAAACTCTTGAGATAGTCAAACTGCATGTCAAAAATTCAGAGGCAGAATTAAGAAGAGAAATACTCCAGTAACCAAAAAAACAACTAAACATACAGACATTTTGGTGGAAGCTAGTTCACAATCAACCGAAGGCATAATAATTATCACTAATAATTAAATATTGCAAAATAATCAAATCACTTTTCCTTTGTGATTGATAATTGTATCCAGGGTCACTAGGTTGGATTATGCTTCACTTACACACACATGGACACACACAAGTAAAGGCAAAATGACTCAGGTTCATGGCTCTGGAGCTCAGTATTGTACCCGGAGTCAGGATGCCAACTAATTTGATAATCCATTCATTCTAAATCAGGATGCATAATAATCATATTGCTTTTCTTTTGTGATTGAAAATTGTATCCAGGGTCACTGGGTTCTTTAAATTTGTGGATTAAGCTTCGCTTACACATACATGCGCGCGCGCGGGCGCGCACACACATACACATGCACACGCACAAGTAAAGGCAAAAGGACCACCTCAGGTTCATGGCTCTGGAACTCAGTTTTGTACCGGAACTCGGGATGCCTACTAATTTGATAATCCATTCTTTCTGAATCTCTCCGATTTCCACCATTCTGCAACACAGAAGAAAAGAAATATTGCAAAAAATAAGATAAGTGAAGGAATATAAAAAGCCCAGACTTAAAAAAATTAAGTGATCAATTGCACATACCTCCTTTGTGTCAGTCCTTTCAAATAAAACCACTCTGCCACCACGGTCACCAGTAGCAAGATGATCACCAGTTTTATCAAACTCAATAGCCGAAATGATATCAACTGCAATTCAAACAGAAACAGACTAAGATACTTTGCGAGGAAACGGGGATATGTCCCAACAGGTGAATAGCCATGCCTAATCAACAATTAATCTCCTTTTTCTGTCACCTCTTTCTTTTTGTCGCACAAACTAACACACACCAACACACCCGCAAAGTTATTTTACTATACTTGTCATCACAGCTGGTAATATCTCCACACCAGGAGAAAACAATGAATACATAGTTTTCCAACCGATTTTTGCGTCTTTGCAGTTACTTCTCATAATGAACGCCACATTAACCAAGAGAGAATATCCTACTTCTACGCAGCCTGTTTAGATAGATTCTCATGATCATGAACTCGTAGTGAGAAAATACCTAAGAGAAAGTTGCTCCTCTAAAACAAAAACTAAAATAAGATATTTTGCTCTTTCACCCAGGCATATCACGACAGGACGTAGTAAATTAAATCACTTGCACCGCAAATGATGACTATAAAAGGCGCATTGATAACAACTTTTCTCTTTGTAAGACTGAGGAAAGAAAATGAGCATCTCTATCAGTACCAAGTGCCCCACAAAAAGGATGTTAAAACAAAACCTTCCAATGTTCCAATGCTTTATTATGTGCCACTATGAAATACTCCATAGGAGATAACTTATTGGCATACGTCTCAAATCTTGACGACAAAAATACTACTGAACCCTGAATTGTACAGCCAGTGTCAATTTGGTATATGGATGAGTTGACAGTTCCAAGGGTGACAACAACATCAGCCTACAACAATCAATAGACAACATACTTTGAGCTCTTCAATAAACTTTGAACCATAGAAGAGCATGCGCCAATGTAGCAACGTTCTTTCTTCTTGAGGGGTAGCCAGCCACTTAAGCTAACAGCTTAAAATGCTACATTAAAGAAAACCTGCGAATATGGGCAGATACATGGCAGCTTAAAATTTCTATGCCCTAAAGAACCTATTGCTGACAACAGCCACATAGGAATAAACTCAAGCAATCACCACCTATACCGTCTAAAATTCGAGTACAAAGCATGGCTCGAGCCAATTATTCTTAGATGTCTGATGACAAATTGACAACCTTCAAGGCATGGACAGGGATACACAAGTAGTTCAAGCAGGGATGCAAAAAAAAAAAACTGCTAGAATGCTTACACAAAATGCCTCTACAGTTTTGCAAATTAAAGAAGCAAGTACAAAGACGAACCAGAAAGAAAAAAAAAAGGGATATAGATTGGCAGGGTCACTATTTACTTAGAGAAGGTATTGCATTGGCGTGATAATATTAAACAGTATGCTAGTACATTTGTTCTGATTGTTCTTGGTTTGAAAGGGGTCTATCGTGTTAGTGCACCAGGAATACGGCTGTTTGTTTAACCTTTCCTGTCCTTGTAAATTATATCTTACATCTAGGTTTAGCAATAACTTTTTGTAGGAGGTCCATTCTTGCAGATGAAGAACTTTGAAAACCGACATTTACGACTGCAAGCAATCTTTCTCCCACCTTGGACTCTATGTATTCATTAATCCCTGCATAACCATTATTCTTACACCAATCCACTTATTCTGATAGAACAATTCTCCCCGTATCATGATACTGATCACACCCCTCACCCGCGTTGACAAGCGCCTTTAAACTCATCCAAACTTTGCATCTTCCATACTGATCGTTGACTCTCTTTTACTCCGTAGTAAAGAATAACATCTGTTTTATCCAGGTACATAACAGAAATATTGGCTCGGTGACAGCATCTGAGAAAAGATCCTTACTTGCAAAGAAGCACAAATGCCGTTCCCTTATAACGCTATAGAGGCAGTAAAACAATGCCCTTCAGCTATAATTCTGACCGCACTGCTCAAGTGTCACACAAATCAACTAATTATCAAATGTTAGCAGTTCATGAGTTCTATAATATTTGACCTTTTGACATTGTATGGATACTGCTCAAGTGCATGCACTTCAAACTAACACTAACACTACCCAAATGTTCAAAAACCAAAAGTCAGCAGTCCATGACTTCTAAAGTTCAACCTTTTGACACTGTATGGATACTACACAAGTGCATGCACTTCAAACTAACACTGACACTGCCCAAATGTTTCAAAAAAAGTGCTCAAAACAATCTCAAGTAACTCAATTGACTTCATTTTTCCCCAAAAAATCAACTAATTCGGATTACACAATCAGCAATGACCTAAATCCACTCACTCCAACAAATCAACTGATTATCAAACAAGTAAGGATCTAATCAAAACCCTAATTAGACGAAAAATGGTGGATCCGAACTTAGAATTTACCTTCCTGCACTTCTTCGCCGGCAGTGCGCTCGCCGAACACCTGAGAGAACTTCCACTCGAGCGGCGGCGGCGGCGGGCCCGCCGCTGCAGCTGCCGCCTCCGCCTCTCCATCGCCACCGTTCATCTCTTTCCCTCCTAACCAAGCGGACGATATTCAAATTGCTTGCATGAAATCAAAACAAATCCGAATCCAAACCCGATCGCTATTCGTCACAAGATCGCAGCTCCTTGCTCCCAATCGGCGCTGACAACAGCAAATGCATCAACAATCCTGTTCTTCTCCCCAGATTCAACCATTCCTCAACTCCAAACAGCACCAATAACAACGCAGGCCTTCGACATAAAGATTGATTTCGAGAGATTCCCCTCCCCCTCTCTCTCTAAAAGGATATAATCGGAATTTCTTCGAGAGTAGCAAACCGTTCTTTTTCCTTTTCTTCTTCTGTTTCCTGTATATATCTGAGCTCAATAATACATTTCTCTCTCCTGTTTCTTCCTATTTTATATTTTTCAGGGTTGTGATAAGGTTACCCGTGAGGGATATAGTCAAAGCACCTGCGCGTTGTGATTGGTTGGGGATCGGGATCTAATTGGTCGGTGATGCGAGTTGCGTCGGAGCTTGATTGAACGAATCTGTTGGTTTTGAGGTTCTGTACACGACCGGGCGACACAAAGCGAGGTTGTCCGAAAATGACGACTATGTCCTTTGTCTTTTTTCCTTTTTAATTTAATCAATGAAATGATCTATACAAGTACTTTCGGAAGAGATGAACTGGATTTTGCTTTAATACTAGTAAAATGTTCTTGAGGTTGACATGTGCGAGTAACTTATCTTTGGTAGCAAGGATTGTCTCGAATGTAATCATTATCAAAAAATAATTGCTTTGATTCTTGATGGTGAAAAAATTATGCTCGTTTACTGTTATTACGCGTATTTTTGAAACAGTATTTTATAAGAGTCGTATCGCAGTAAGACTAACCAAAAGATGTAACGGGTTTAATCGCAAATTAAGCTTATACTTACCCTTGAAATACCATTATGTTCCTGGGGATATAAAGTGACTTGTTTACGCACTTATGCAGATCCTCAGTTTCGTTTTAAGCTACAATAAGCGTGTATGGTATATGATTTATTCACAGGCAGAAAGTATTGCAAGACTATAATACAAACTAGCCAGTGAGTTGTGTCCTCTTTGTTGGGGTGGTCCTTAGTTTTAGCTATGAAAATGCTATTAATAGCTTTGTGCTGACAGGATGTCACTGGTGATTCACAAAATAATGTCACTCTGTATCTGTCGACCTACTTTTCATTTATCTTTGTTCAAATTAGACATATATTTTTCATTTTGAGGTATGATTTGCTATAAAAATAAAGAACCGGAACATAATATCTACACCCGGTGAATGTGAAGGGGAGTTGTTCTTGTGAAAAGTCTTTGTCACACCATCGATGCAATCTTGCGATTATAATCATGAGAACCCAGCACTAAGTGCAAGACATAGCAAGGACATGATTCGTATAGATCTCAATGCATTCTAATGGCAGCATATTATACATCTTCTTAATGACACCATATATCACATGACACCACTCATAATAAAATTTATGGAGAATTTATGAATCAAAACACATTATATAATGCCCTCATCTTACCAACAACTTTTTGGATTTAAAATGTACGCTTGAATTTGCTTAGTTTATTTCAGACAAATGAGGATGTAACACCAAAAGAAATTGAGTTCAGGTAGGCGTTATGGGCTAGTCGTGGTTTTGTTGTGACGAGGATCCAATAAGCTACCCAAAGAAGAATAATAGAAGATCGTCAACTTTTGTGAGTGAGCAGTGGTCCATGTTGGACCTGTTCAAACTTACAACTTTAAATTACATATCAGTGGTGTCTACTTTAACCTAATACATATAGATTAACAACCTTCTTTTTCCTGGTTGACATCAAAATATTATATCTCTAGAGTTAAAAACCTACCTATTAAAAAGGTTCATATTTCTTATCTTTCCTATTAAGTTAAAAAAGTTTGCTCGTACCTCTAAAACAATTATCAAGGAAGTATGTTGCTAGCTCATAAGATTTTCTGTACTTTGTTCTTTTTTGGTTTATTGAAAACCAATTAAGCTTGTGATGCGCAACGGAGAACAACATTTACTCTTCCTTCAATTCTCTCTCCGGATGTAAGTAACATATTGACCCCTGATTATACGACACAATGTCAAAAGACTTTCTAAATTAATTGCATCTTTGCAAGAACGTCTGCACGAGAGAAATAAAATAAATAAATAAAAAGGTACCCAAATTTATACTTTGGATTGCAGGCAAGACCCATTGGTTTCTAATTCCGCTCTTTTTTTTTTTGTCAAGACACAGACCTATATCTGAAAAAAGTTGGTTGGTTCCACCAACTTATTAGGGCCAGGTTTGGACCAACCTTAAGTTTTCATACCCAAGTAGCATCAATTAGTTGCATAATAGCTTCTATAACTTTCAAGTAGCGTTGCCTTGATGAAACACAATCTTTACAACATTGAGAGAAATGACGCGATTTAACAAATGGACACAAGATTTGACCAAACAAAGTTGATAAAAAGCTTTTTACACGGGTACAGTTCTCTAATTTTACGATCCTACCCATCAGCTGTATCACACCATATCTATTATTGCGATAACATTTCTCTTGTTCGGGATCGCATCTTCGTGATCGACGATAATGTCTTGGTGGTGGTGCAACCAATGTTGTTAAAGGCACAGGCGCACCTAAGGCGCAAAAGGTCCCTAGAGCCTAGGCGCAAGGCGCAGGCACGCGCGCCTTTTCGAAGCGAGGCGCCATATTAAAAAACAATAAATTATGTAAAAAAAAAAATAAGAACATGACAATTATCAAACTTCCAAACACTAGAAAAAGTTTCAAATTCCATCACGCAATAATTTGACAAGTTTCCAACATAAGAGAAGTCTTAAATCCGTTAACAAATAAAAAATCACCAAACACTAAGTGAACATAACACCACCATCCTCATCATCGCTAAGAGCCAAGGCAGCAACGCTTTTTTCAAATGGAATCACAGGCTCCATGTCCGGTAGAGATTCCTCCTCGACTTCATCTTCTTCGTAGACCAGGTGAACTGGAGGAGTAGATCTAGATATCTATACAAGAATGAATCAACCTCACGATTACTCCCACATTAGTTCATATCACTTCAAAGTTTACGTAAGTCAAATATACACACTGAAACCTATGTTCTTGATATGCAAAACTGCGACATATATAAGACTTTTAATACTATCAAACAACCGTCTACCTAGTCAATTTCCTAAACTAAAAGAGGAAAAAAATTGCTACAGTTGACACTCAATTGTTGCTACATACAATCAATTGATTTCACAAACACCTCTCGAAATACATTTCCTAAAGCTACTTTTCAAGCATAACTACTCATATTACCAACCACATTTATCGATATTAATCAGCAAGAAGCAATTCTGCTGTTCAAATGGCAGCCCAAAAAATCTTTTTGTGCTAAATGAAAAAAAATTCAAAGCTAACATCAAGTTTGAAAACCAAACTGGTTACCTAACAAAGTTAGCAACCAAAGTTCCAAACTTTTTCGAAGGGGCACTGAAGAGCAGGGCAGCAGGCGGCGACTGAAGAGCAAGGAGATGTGCGGCGACTGAAGAGCAGGGCAGCAGGCGACTGAAGCAGGCGTTGCAGGGCAGTGACTGGAGCGCAAACGCCAGAGGAAAGGAGGGATGCGCGCGGCGAGTAGAGATAGGAGTGCGATGGCCGACGGCGAAGAACTGATTTGGGTCTTTGATTCTTGGGTCGCGACCTGAGGTGAGAGACTGCAAGAGAGACAGAGAGCTTGGGCGTGAATCAGAAGGGGGTTTTGACTTGGTAAAGACAAACAGGAAAAAGAAAATCGACGGCCCACCACCCATGTGAAGAAAATCCAACGGCTACAAAGTCTCGCGCCTAGCTTGGTGCCTCCACCGTAGCTGCGCGCCTAGCGCCCGGGCGCTTGGCCGCACGAGGGCATGCCTCCTTGAATGTGCTGCGCCTAGGCCTAGGCGAGGCGCTCTGTGTGAGCCTAGCTGCGCCTAGCGCCTAGGCATGCTTTTAATAACACTGGGTGCAACAAAGCTCTCCAACAAGTATTAATCTGCCAATCTAAGTGAAAGGCAAACAAGAATAAACACCGAAAGTTAAGAGCAACAAGAAAAAAGAACCCTTTCTTTCCTCAACACCCTTCACGTCTCCGCTGCCATCGCCAGTACCCTACCGGCGAGTACCGACGAGTGGTGGTGTGGTAGAGTACGGTTTCCCGTTAGGTTGTTAGTTTTAGTGTTGTTGTTTTTTTTTATTTTATCCATTATTCTCTTGGAGCCTGTCGTTGCCGAGGCTCGATCTATGGCTTTGGGGTGGCTTGTTCATGGAATGTCGACTGTGACACCTGATCTCTGGTGATAGAGCGTGGGCTGTGTGTTGAGATGGGTTTCTTGGAGTGTTATTGGTGGTCGGAATTATGCCGATGTTGGTATGGGAAGTAGCTATGGTGGGATCTCCGGTTGGTTTGGTGAGCGTGGTGGTGCCACCGGATTGGAGAAGGCGGGTGAGTTTGTAGGAAAGGGTTTTTCTCTCTACTAGGGTTGTTCTCCCCCTCCCCCCTTTTGCTACAGAAAGGTTGGTGTTTTGGTTTTGGTGGTGGTGGATGTTGTTGCGATGGTGGACAAATTTCTTAGGCTTCGAATGGTGGCGTTGTTGGCTGGGCACATGGTGGCGCGTTGGTGTGGCGGAGCTTGGGTTGTGTGGTGAGGGTGGTGGCAGGTTCAAAGAGATCGAAAGGTTTGAGGTGAGTTGGTGTGACAGTGGTTCCATATGGGTGTGGTGGTCTGTTTGTGGTGGGGTGGAAGATGACGGTGAGGCCACTGCAGCCGGCGATGGTGGCGGTGGATTAGGAGATGATGGTGGACAGTCGTGCGTGGGCTTCGTTGTGCGTGAAGCCTATGGCAGTGGTGGCCTCGGGATGCGGGCTGCCGATCAAGTTTTCAAGGGGATAGTGGTTGACTGGTTGCCTTGTCCTGTAGTCGTCAAAAGGTCTTCTTTGTTTAGGTTCTTATGTACTTTTAAATTTTCTCTGTTCTTACTTTTATTATTGTTGTTGTTGTCAACATTTATTATGCCGTATTTCTTAACGGATGGAAATGTCATCTGAACTATTTTTATTATCAATAGTAGGGTTCTTACCGCTTTTCTGAAAAAAAAAAAAAAAAGAAAGTGAAATAGGCATGCCTAATAGGCTAAAAGTCAATCCAAGTTTACAGGCCAATCCAGATTACAGGCAATTAAAAGGCTGGAGATGATGCTGTATAATCGGGCTAAGTGCTTAGTCCTTCCCGTTGCGGTGCCACGAGTCAGACTCAGAGCTTAATTCAATAATATTTTTTGTTTTTGTTTTTGGGTATGATTAGAAATATATACCAACAGAAAATAAACGAGATTAATACCTTAACTTCAAGTATTGTAGAGCAATACAAAGCTAAAAACAGATGACAACCCCATCCAATAAGTAACAAAAAAAAAAGAAATAAAGAGAACAAATGAATTTTTTTTTATCGTTATCTTCTTCTTTTCTTTTTTTTCCTTCTTTTAGTAAAGAACTAGAAGAGCAAATAAGTATATTAATTAAATAATAATACTCAAACAAAACAACCTAATCTAGTGACCAGACACTTGCCCGGTTGCCCCCCACGTCAGACCGTTTTGCACCAACACAGGAGACCTGTCCACGCCAAATCCGAGGCCCGACGCCACGGCACGAAACCGGAGGCCACACTACACCACATTCCACGTCACCATCAACTAAAAAATCCCAACCACCGTCGTCGACAACCACCACTGGAAACCCATTGCAGCCGCAAGAACCAACTTAGAAAACAACTAAAACGGAAACCCACACCAAAGCTCCGCCTCACAAAACTAACACCATACCCTACCCAACCCTGCCCCGATATCAACATCAACTGGACCCAAGAGAACCCGTTCACCGGCTGACTTTCGACAGCACAAATTAGCCACCCACACCAAAACGCAATCATCCAACCTTTTCTACTAGGGGGGAGGACAACCCTAGTGGGAAGAACCCTTCCTAACAGACTCACCTGCGATCTCTTACCCATGACATCACCACCCCGGTCGGTAGCAATTCGGGGCAGCTACTCAAGCCATCAACCCAAGATTGACCATTTGATCCTTCCTACACAAACCATGTTCCTGAGCCCGTTGAGCGGCCACACCCACCTCCGGCAAAAAATTGGCGTCACAAGACCAGATCCGGCGTCATCACAACACCCTTCATCACCCGACTCCAATCACAAGGATTTTCGAACAAAATGTAAGACTACATGAAATTGGAAGAAAAGAGAACCTAATCCTAAGCTACCATGCCACCACTCACCGAAAGAAACCGGTGGTGGTGGAGGACGAATGGAGGAGATGGGGTTGTTGGTATAAAGTAGCACGCGTGTTTGATTCACGGACGAGGAATAAGTTTTTTCTGTTGTGACAACGAAGTATTGCTGAATGCATTTTAGTGACAAAATAAAGTCGGTATAAATTTTAGCAACAGTAGTCATGTACTTTTTTGTGACAATTTTTTGTAGTTAAAGTTGTTACAATAGACGATCTTTATTAACGGTTGAGAATAATCACTTAGCGACGCTCGCTTCCTTCAACGTCCTTTTTATATACCAAAAACAAAGACTTAGACCATTTGGCGACTTGGCGCTGACCTTGTTTTGTTTGGCGTCATAGAGCTTTGTTTTGATAGAAGAAACAAAGATAAAATATACAAAGAAAGCTTACCTCGGCTTCGCAGTGCCACATATACAAAGAAAGCTTGCCTCGGCTTCGCAGTTCCGCATATATTCAACAAATGCTAAGCTCGTTCTACTAAATCATATTCTTCGGTAAGATAATCGAGCTTTGTCTATAGATTGCGATACTCCAAATCATAAAAAGATTTATAATCTATTTGACAGAGCATTGAAACTATGCTGGATAATTTTTAAGCTATTCAAAAAAAAAAAGTTAAGAAAGTTTGAGATGTTAAGTTTGATTTTCTCGTAAAACATTATTCAAAATAGTTAGGGTATCCATAATTCCTTAAAGTAGCTTTAGAGTTATCGATAGGAAGTGGAACTCGAGCAATTGAACTGTTCATGATCTCATATTGTTTTGGACATGGACCTCTGCCAAAACGAAAGTGGTAAGCAGCAAAGACCAAGGACCTCAGCTTTTGCTTTTGCAGTTCTTCCTCCATTACAACTACAGCTGTAAGACAACGTCCATCGTTGGCTCGCACTACATGCATTGTCCAAAACAAGATTCTTTTTTATAATTTTCCGTTGATATATCTGGTAGAGTTCTCATACGTTCAAAAAAGAAAGAAAAAAAAACATTAATTACTATGCTGAAATATATATATATGTTCACCACTAAGCTCCAAAAGTTCTGCAATGTCAGGAACAATGGCCACATAGCTGCTGCTGCTATTTGCTGTTTATGGGATGCAAGAAATACGAGCTTTACACATTTGCATTAAAATGTTTCCCGTATCGGCAAAATATAGGCATTTGAATTATGGTAAACTTCAGTTGCTATTTGGATTGTACATAATAATAATAATAATAATAATAATAATAATTAATGATAATTAAATATCATTAGCGATTCTTATTAGTGAAAAAGAAAAAAAAAACTGTTGCTAAGATTTGCTGAAAGTGTTAAAAAGATTATTACTTATTTATTTAACAACCATTAATAATTGTTATAAGAGAGGTTGTAACATTTTTTCTAATATCTAAATTACAAAAAAAAGTGCTACTTTTCATTATTCAATCGTAAAGCAGATTAGGATGAACATGAACGTTGGGAATTTCATAAGCTTTGCGAAAGGAGGAGTGCGTACCTAATTAAATTAATGTATATCTAATCTGTATATCTTATAGCCGCTTCAAATGCAATGTGTACGCAATATTTTATATTTATATCACGCATGTGGACCAAATATCATGGTAACAAAGTTGTTTTTGTCTAGCTAATATATTACTACTAATGTATATCTCCCTAGCCATGCACGCAACCTTCAGTACTAAATGAAAAGAAAACTAGAAGAGGCAAGTTGTGGAGGCCATACATGTAGTCGCTACGATATTTATCGTTAAGATTATGTCTGGAATTGATTTTTGAAAGTGAATTTCAGATGTAATTATGATTTACTTAATTTTAAAGCATGTTTCAGTAAAATTAGCTTTAAATTATGGACAATGTTTAGATGAAAAGTATTAAAAACAGTTTTAGTGTGGCAAAATGGAAAAAAAATTTTCAACGTATGAACAGAAGGTGTTGAACCTCTTTTTAACCAATAGAGATATTGTTGTACTTTACTTAATGAATTGTCAAAAAGTGATTACTTCACAATCCTTATTTTCTTGTAGTATAATCGTATCAATTTTTAGCTTCGAATAATTAATTTAACCAGTTTTATATGTTGGTCAAGCACTTATAATCTTGATTTAATCTAGTTTGATCATATAAGAATTAATTTCAAACTTGCTGTAAATGTTTAACGATTATTATTTATTGCTACACGAAGAATTATAGATTCTTTTCGACGATTGGTTTGCATTGCAGCCAAAATTACAAGAATATCTTTTTCTTCTGAGAAACATGACATTTTGAGAAGCGAGAAAACAAAACATCAAATATGACAAAAGAAACTGTGGAAAAGACAATCAAGTTAGCAGTTAAAGAGTGTGAGGTTAAAATCGAAAGTTATAATTTCAACCAAGACTTCATCTACTTGATTTTCTTTTCCGCGTGATATTCTTGTAACGTTTTCACAACATTATTTTTTGTTGATTTATATTTTTAATCTTATCTTTTAATTTATTGAAAGGTACTCATGAGCAAAGCACGTTGCGCGCGCGTGGATAGCTTACTATTATTAGTAAACAAACGTGAGGCAAAAATGAGAGGTAATGAGGTGTTGCCCATGGATTGCGTCGCGTTGAGAACAATGTATACGTGTGACGTGTGCGATCGACAACTGTTGTGGTCCGAGGAGCTGCTGTTTGTCATGAATCCTACGACTCCTCAAATCAAATACTAAAATAAAATCCCCCCACTTGTCGGGCAAAGCAAACAGTGACGAGGACAACAGTTTTGGCGCGTTCCTCGTTGTGTTGCTAATCATCGTCATCGTGGCGTCGGTGATCCACAGAGGCATTGCATACTGTGGATTCAAGATCACACCTTTTATAACCAATCAATTAATACTAATAATAATCATGTGAACTTTATTTGTTACATGATCTTGAAAAAGTCTGTGGTATGGTGGATTGCGAATCTTGTGAGTATTCATCAAGTGGAACAACGTGAGACTGGCTCTAGTGCTTAGTGATGAAGGAGAGTGTTGATTGCGTGTGTATGGATGAATTAGCAATTGATTGACATACATTATTTGTCAAGGAATGCCTATTTACACGTCTTATCTATCGCTAAAACTAAAGCCCGATTCGTGTATTACTTACATATATTTTACTTTCAGTTTTTGTAATGATAACAAAAAAATACCATTATTGTGTACGTTTACCATTCTCAATTCTGTTTTACAAAATTTAACTCAAAGAGTACGGATATTTTCAAATGTTTTCGGCTACATCTCATCTATTGTCGTAGAAAAGTAGCTTAAAAGGATTTAGTCAAAGGTATATGACCATATTTCCTAAGTCCTAACTGGATACATAAATGAAGAAAATAAAAGTACAGTATGAAAATGGTAAGCGGATAGACCCCAGTAACTGTCTTTAATCCACTTTTTTTTTTTGTGGAGAAAAACGGTGGTGCAAAAATTGACGCCGTCGTTGTTAAAACAACTATGACTTTTAACAAAGTATCGTTCATCCGCGAGTGCAAAAGGCACCTATTATGTACTGTTTCCACAGTCACTTTGTTCAATTGTATGTAATCGAAATTGATTGACATACATTATTTGTTCAAAAAGTGAAAGATAAGTTATAGATTAAGGTATCTTGTATGCAATTTCAACACCACTTTAAATCGATTCATAGAAAACTGTTAAAATAGGCTTGTAGCATTTAAGAAAAAAGCTACGGTTTTGAGGTACCGTGCACGCAAATTTAACACCGCTTTGGACCTACTCGTAGGAAACTGCTAAAATAGGCTTGTAGCATTATGAAGAAAGCCTAAAGCGTGGAGAAAACAAAAGACTTACTCAAACGGTAACAACATTTAAAACAAAACAACTATAATTAAAATCAGCAAACTTTCATGAAGCGTGTCAACATTCTTTTATCTAATCTTAAACATTCAAACGTATTTATAATCAAAACTCCCCCAAATTGTAAAATTTTGCCCAAAAGAGCAGCGAGCCGCCGACCGGAATCTCCACGGTATATGCCATCAAGAGTTGCGGAGTGCGAATCCTGGTTGGAATGTAAGGTGTGAGAATTCAATTCCACCCGAATATTCTCATATTCCCGCCCTTTCCAAAAATGGCCCCAACTCGTTATCCACAAAAGGATTCGGCCCCTAGAGGTGGGCCCAATTGATCCAACGGTGGAGATTGTCTCCAAACAGTTTAGTAAGATCCCGGGAAGCAATGGATAGAGACATTCTCCAGAGGCTGCTCGGATGGCTCAACTTTAACACACCACAAACTCATCGGTTCACGTAATATTCCTTCGGCATCTTCATATGAACTGTTTGTGCTTCAGATTCACGTTTTTTCATCACCTTGGCCCCTATAAATACCCTTGGACTGTTGGGGTTTTTCTCCAAATCCAGATAAACTGTGTCTTACATTTTCCGAAAGCACGAGAATTTTTCGGCTTTTTTCAATTTTTTTTGGGTTGCCGGAATGGCTGGAACTGTGGTAGTGTTGGACTTCGACAAGACGATTATCAATCTGGACAGCGATAACTGGGTGGTGGACGAGTTGGGTGCCACCGAGTTGTTCAATCAGCTTCTCCCTACCATGCCTTGGAATCCTCTCATGGTGAGTTTTCTTTCTGCGCTTTTGTCTTGGCCTGGCTTTAGGTTTTTGCCATTCTTCGTGGTACAATATTATTGTTGTCCGAAGAGATATCCCTTTGATTCTGAGAACAAAAATTGTTCAACGATGATGTGCCTAATCTAGAGTTTGAACTGAATGTGTTCACAGGATAGAATGATGAAGGAGCTTCATTCACAAGGAAGAACCATTGAGGACATTGCAGAGGTACTGAAAAGGGTTCCCATGCATCCCAGGATTGTCCCAGCCATCAAAGCGGCCCACGCCTTAGGGTACATATTCTCTCTTATTTTCTGACTTTTGGTGATATAATATTTGTGTCCAAATATGCAGAAATTCCTCTTTCTTTTTCATTGAAATGGGAAATTTTCAGGTGCGATTTGAGGGTAGTGAGCGATGCGAACTTGTTTTTTATCGAGACAATTTTGACAAATCTTGGCGTTAGGGATTTGTTTTCGGAGATCAACACGAACCCGAGCTTTGTGGACGAGGAAGGGAGGCTAAGAATCTTCCCTTGCCATGATTTTCACACATCACCTCATGGCTGCAACCTCTGCCCTCCAAACATGTGCAAGGTAAAGTCTTTAATCACCAACGCCGCCTAGAATTTTATATCTCTGTTGCAATTTAGATAAATTCTTAGAGCAGTTTACCAGAGAATGCGACACCAAAAAGATAAAAAGAAAATTCGTAATGTTACTCTATCAAAAAAGTGTAATATATTATGGTCAAAGCAAAAGGTGATTGAATTAAAATTGTACTAATAATTAGTGATTTCTTTTCTTTATCAACAGGGTCTAATAGTGGAAAGAATGAAAGAATCTACGGAGGGGACGAAGAAGTTCATCTATCTTGGTGACGGGGTTGGTGATTTCTGCCCTAGCTTGAAGCTCAGAGATGGAGATTACATGATGCCGAGGAAGGACTTCCCAGTTTGGGAGTTGATATGCAAGAACCGAGCGCAAATAAAGGCAGAGATCCATGAATGGAGCGATGGGGAAGAGCTCGAGCGCGTCCTGCTACAGCTTATCAACACAATTTTAGTGGAGGAGAACAACAAAACTAACGCTGCTCAGCTTTTCTCGATCGACTGCAAGTTTCAGAGCATTCCAATGGCTGCTCACGAATCGGCGCTACAGGCTCTCCCTGTTCGTCCTTAGTAGATCCATAATTTGTGTCAATCAATGCCAAAAGTGGCAACCTTCTTTCCTTTTCACTTTTCTTGCGGGCTTGGATTTGCTTTTCTACTAACGGTTTGCACTAGTCACGTCTGTTGTTAAGAAGATCAACACTGGAGTTATGCAACAGTTTTAATCTCCCATTCTTCTTCGTATAACTTGTGCTATGAAATTGATCTGGTTGCGCCAACACTTGGAAATTAAGTAGCAATCTCCTCAAAGAATAAGGTTCTACTTGTTATTGAAGGAAAACATGAAATGAACTCATTCTTAGAACACTTGAGATCCCAAACACCATGGACCGACCAAACTCCATCGAATCACATTGGAACTTCCCCCATTCCAAAATTAGATCAAAAGTGGCTCTTCCCAGTTACCCTACACAGCTCTAACCGGTTCTAGATCAAAAGGTGAAGTGAAATCCTCTTGTTGCTAAGAAGATCAACAAGAGAGTTCTGCAAAGTGAAATCCTTAGTTCAAATATCCCATTCAAGGTTAAAGGAGCTTCATCGTATGGCTCTCCAAGAGTCTATAATCTTTTCTGGCCTATACATTTCAGTAAACGTTATCGTAATGCCCAAGATGACAAACAAGGACGCACAAACCAACCTTTTAGACCACATGGATACTCTGACTTGCCCAACCCATTTCCAATGATAACTGTAGCAGTCCCCTAAAAACCAGTGGCATTTTAAACACCACTGATGTGAGTGGCATCGTCGCAACTCGCAAGCCTCACGTGAGACTAGCATCCATTGGATTCCCCTCATTGACACGTGTAGTGACGTTTAACATCCATCATTTATCTTCCAGTGACTGCAGCACGATCCCTTCAAAAAATTTGGCGAGTTTTCCATCCAGATAAACCCAGAATGCAGTCTAGCAAGGCAAATTCCCTTCCAAAATCCACGAGGTATTAGTTTGTTCATCCTTGCTAGTCATGGTGAAGAGTACAAAAAACCACTGCTTCAAGATGAAGCAATTGAAGACAAAAGACCATCTGACAAACCTCACTAAGGTAAAGCATACTGTATAAATACATTGCCCAACGTAAAAATACGAAAATCTACCTCTTAAAAGAATCTCGTAATTTGACCTAAGGAAATCCTAACTTGGATGAAACTTTTAACAGAACATCACCTCATTCACCACCAAATTAGCCTAAGGAATCCTCGTCATATGAGGATCAGCAGATAGTTATGAGCAGGGAGACAGATCATATGGTAGACTACATTTGCAGCAAGTGTTCAAATGTTGACCACCTCCATGTTTCTTTCCTTTAGTCCTCACAAGAACCCAAAGAATTGAAAACACTACTGCCATTCAAGTAGCGCATTCTAGTAGACTTGTACTCCATCTCCTGCCATCACAGACCAAACTTTCTGCTAGAGTACAGTATACAACCAAACCTGGTAATGTAAGCTGCTGCTGCCACGTCTGACAGTGCTAACGTCAAATAAATCAAGCTTCAGAATGAGATATATCGATACTCCCTAGTAGCTAAAACCCCAACTTTAGAGCTAGGTATTCATCTAAAGAATTCCCTAAACAATGGCACTTGGGCTTCCTCATTAGCCGCATTGACTTCCCTTGCAATCTCCTTGATGTTGTGTAAGCAAGAGCAGGTTGTGGGAGGAAGTTAATCAGTTACTTATCAGACAAAAATGCTGAACTAATAGATTTGGCTACACACCAACCCATACAATTGTGAACCAATCAACGCGACATTGTTCAGTAGTCTCTAATCAACTAAGTTTTGAGAAATCACTAAATAAGGACGAGTGTTGACTTAAGCCATGCTCATTTGAGTGCCTGGAATGTGATTGACTGCCCTGTTATGCTCCCGGGGTTTTGTTTATTTTCCAATTAACCGGTACGACTCTTTGTTGTTGCTTTGAACAAATTTAGGTGAAGAATAAATTGTACCGCAAGCATAAAATTTTTTAGCCTCCCAACTGATGTTTATAGTTGGATAAGCTGACACTCTTATCTACTTGAGGCAAATGTACAGAAGTGACATTGGATATGTACATGCGCATAGTGCATGCATATATATACTTAATATTATGATCAGCCAAGAAGTGCTCAATGAAGTGGAGACCATTTTTCTTTGTAAGTGAAGCATATCAGAAGGCACCAAAATGCCGCGAACCTTATACATGAAAAGTACACGATTAATTGGCTATACAACTCCAGAAAATCGTATTCAGACCATAAAAATAGGCTACTCAAAATGGAAGCCTAAAGCTTTTCCAACTAGATCCCAATAGAATGACTCAAAAGCCCTATTTTCTGGCTCCCTCAAGATCGACCGGAAAATTCATGGAGGTGTCACATCCCACAGGTTCCTCCTCTTCCAGCTTCTCTTAAAGTGGGATCCATATACAAGCACCAAAAATGATGATATAACTAAGTATAAGGGGTGAGTGACACTTAACCAATGTTTGTATGTTCTATGGAATGGTGGAACAAATGCATGTCAATTAAGAGATTTCTAGCCTAATTAGACAGATGAATATCACGTTATTTTACACATGGTCTATGGTTTCACCTAAAAATCCTTTGAAGTAGCTTCGAGATAACCAGCAGGGATGCACAAGTTAACAACTGTTGGAGCTGGGAAGAGAAAAAGGCCCATCCAGAGAACTTACCCAATTGCTGGGAGAGGACCACGAACGCAATCCATGAAGATTAGTGGCAGAGGTTAAACAGCATTATGAGGTTATAGTAAACGAAGTTCATCGACGCCGCCATAGTGAGGCAATGCCACAAGACTAGCAATAACATGGCTGCGCAGAACAGTACAGTGATGTTTAACATCTGCCACTGATTTTTCAAGAACTGCAACAGCTAGATCTCCCTTGACCAAGTCTTTCAGATAGAGCACCAATGTGGTCCATTACTAAGTGCAACTCCACATCCTTGCTAGACATATCAAAGCTTAGCATAATTTCTATTTCAAACAAAGGCTATAAAGAGTAAACAGCAAAAACCAATAAAGTAAACAGCAAGTACCTTAAGTTACGCTACCTAAGGGTAGAGATTATACAAATAGAGAAAAGACCAACAAAGTAAAAGGAGCAAGACTAACACAATTTCAACAGACTCTAATCAAGACGCATTGAAAGTCGTTTGATTGAAATATCAACCAGAGATCGCCTAAACCCAGCACCTAATTAGGCCAGCAAGTACCATATTACTTGCATGTGTAACAAGCCCTGAAGAATCTTTATGCAATGCATTTTCGTTTTGCTTTCTCGAAAAAAAAGTCTTATGTAAGAATGTCGAGTTACGCATAAATATTTCAATCTATTCTATAGCACCATTAGTTTGAATTTAAAGCAAAATAAATCTTCAACTGTGAAAGAGACAGTAAAGCTACAGCATTCAAAGGGAACACAATCTACCGACATGTCCCCTGGCAAAAACCAAAATATGGCTACATTGTAATAATAACAGGTATCATTCCTCTCATTATAGCACTTGTTATGATATACACGGAATATCAAATGTTGCAAAACATAGTTATAACTAAGAAATATGAGTTTCAGAATTAACTTCAAAGCACATTAGTACGAAGTACCTACAATGTTACTGTATACATAGTTATAAGTAACAAGTTCTCATATCAATACCTCAATGTGATTACAAGCATCAGATGATATAATCAGACCACTGGGAAATGAAGGACGTATGATCCATGGACTCCCCAGGCACATCCTCGTGCACATTGGGCTGCTCGTTCCCACCAACCAACCTCGCCGGATTCCCCACCGCCGTCGTCCTTGGTGGCACATCAATCAGCACTACTGACCCTGCCCCAACCTTCGCCCCTTCCCCGATCTTCACATTCCCCAAAATTGTCGCCCCCACCCCAATCAAAACCCCATCCCCAATCTTTGGATGCCTGTCCCCTCCCATCTTCCCGGTCCCACCCAACGTCACATGGTGCAGAATTGACACGTTGTTCCCAACAACCGCCGTCTCCCCAATCACCACTCCTGTCGCATGATCGAGAAGTATCCCTTTACCTACAGTGGCGGGCAAAATTTCAAAATTTAATCACAATGCAAAAACTACTCGAACTTAGGGTGGGCAATCTTAACGAAATTTCACTTTATTCGATAGTAATCATCTTAAAAACTCAAGCAAAAACTATTGGAGGGAGTACTGGTAAAGAAATTAGTTCCAAGCACTCACCTATTCTCGCGGCCGGATGTATATCCACGGAGAACACGTCAGCAATCCTGGAGTGCAGCGCTAGCGCTATGGGCTTCCTGTTCTGGAGCCAGAGCTTGTGGGCGACGCGGTGGGCCTGGATGGCCAAGAAGCCCTTGTAATTAAGCAGGCAGTGGGAGAAGGAGATGCAGGCGGGGTCGCGGTAGCGGGCGGCGCGGAGGTCGGCGACGGTGGCGGAGCGGAGGCGGGGGTCGGCAGAGACGGTGTTGAGGAAGAGGTCGTAGAGGAGGGTGGAGAGGAGCGTGGAGGAACAGAGCTTGTTGCCCAGGTGGAAGGCGAGGGACCGGGCGAGGGACGAGTGAGACAGGATCGTCGAGTAGAGGTAGCTCGCGAGCGCCGGCTCCGACTCGGCGTCGCGCCGGGCTTCGGCCTTGATCTCGACCCACACCCAGGCCTCGTCCTGGACTTCGGCCTCGATCTTGCCGCCGCCGTGGTCGTCGACGGCGGTGGCAGTGGCGGGAGGGGAGAGTGACATTGCAGCGAGTAATGGAGTGTGGAGGTCTTGGACAGGCACAATTGGTCGCCGGTGAGCCTGAAATGAAGAGGCGTCAAATGGGCCGGGCGGCCAGCGGGCTGGCCCAGCCCGGCCTTTTTTGGGCCCGGACTGGCCCTAACCCTTAGGGCATGGGCCAGGGTTAGGCTTAACTTTTTGAGAAACAGGTCCGTGCCCGGCCCGACCCTTTTTTAGCCCAAAAAATTATTTTTACAGTTTTTTTTTTAACTAAGATGTAATGTAGAACAAATCTATTACTTTTACATCATTAGTGAGAATAACTAAAGTGTATTTGTTATTTTGAATAACAAAAAAAAAAATTGGGCCCGAGCCCGGCCCCGGCCCCGGCCCTAGATGTTGGGCCTAGGGCCTGGGCTTAGACTGGACCCAGATTTCCTTCATTCTGGCCCGGCCCGTTTGACAGTGGCCCTGGCCCGATTTTCTGGAGGCCCGATGGGCTTGGGCTGGGCCGGCCCAAGCCCGGCCCATTTGACATCTCTAAAGAAATGTGCCGATTTTGGTAAAATAACCCTGACAAAATCTAGCCTATATTGGTTCTCACTGTTATCCTTGCTTATCTGGTGAAATTGCGTATGAACCCACGATTTTGGCTTTACGCGGGTCATTGGATGTGGGGGGTTTTGAGGTTGAATACGGAAACAAATCTATATTATTTATTAAGTCAAAATTTGGTTTGATGTAACATCTCTTTTAAAGTGTGTTTGGAAAAAGAATTTCTAATTATCTTGTATTTCAAAATTCATTCATCTTGAAATTCATTGATTCACAAGTCTATAGAATTATAAATTTTGTATTTGGGCGATTTTATAGATTGAGTATTCATATGTGTATTTACATTTAAAATTTTGAACCTAAAATAATTTAATATTATATAGGTACAAACTAATGAGAGAGAGCATATCCTTTTTTTATGGAAGAATTTATATAAAATAATGGAGACTCTTCTTGTGGAAGGGATTTGACAAGTAACTAGTCTGGACTAATTATTTTCAGAAGAAATTTTAGCACACCAAATTTTCTTTTCAAATTCTTCCTAAAATTTGGTAAATTTATCTTATCAGTATCTAAATAAGAAATTTTATAAAATATATTTTAAAGTCTTTTATAAAAGTGAAATTTTCAGTTCAATTATCTCATCCAAACACACTCTTGGTGTTACATAAATATCAACCTACAATGATGAAAAAGTGGCATTTCAAGAATTTTTTAAAAAATGACATAAAATAAAATCGTAATTGGTAACTAATTACCTATTAAATTATGTTTAGTTTTCACAAATTAAAATTCATCAAAAAATAGTATTAAAGTAAAATTTAAAGGCCAAGTTTGAAAGTATTTTGCTAACTTATGTTCTGCTCAGACACGTATGACTTACTTATTCTTCTGCAATTTAAGATTCATTTTACTGAATATGACAATAGACACATATACGTGATTTTTTTTATTAACAAGATTTGTAGTATTAATTTTATTTTTATACACGCATCGCGTGTGCTATAATGACTCGTCTATTTAAAAAAGAAAAGGATAAAGAACTGTTTAAATGGTTCGATTTAGATGATTTTACTTGCACGTGCCTATAGTCATTTTGAAACTTTTTTACTTTTGACCTTTCTGACATGTTTAACCACTCATATTGTTAATGCTTATTTCAAGAACTTGATACAAAAGCAAAAGGAGAATATCATTCATGGTTAATACTAACTAAAGTTAGTTTTAGCAGGTAGAAATTTTTTTCTACTAATGACGTTCTATTGACATTTCTTAATTGACTAATACAATTCCTTAGTGCTAATTTATGCAAGTAATTTATAACACACAACAATGCAAATACGAATGACGTTCGGATGCAAATTAGATGCGGATATTATCCACATCAGTAAAGCAAAAATACTTGTTTAGTTGTTCTCTTTTAAATTTGTTTTGAGCGTGCAACTAACTTATACAAACATTTACAATTTATAATTTGTATAATAGTGAAGCCCGTTGGTGCGAACAAAATTGCAAGAATAGGCCATGACCAATATAGAGATTTGACATAACTTAAGATCCTTATAACACCATAAATATAATAATAATTATTATTTTTTTGGTTAAAAAGAGAAATATATTATAATAACAAACCGTCTCGGCCATACATTGTCCGTATATGTAAAAATAAACCAGACATTGTCCATATATGCATGAGTAGATCTAACAGCATTTAATCTATTAGTCTATGTCATAGAGATTGTCGATCTAGCCTTGCAAGCAAAAATAGCAAGTCCGGCTGCTTCAGTCAGCAACAGTTACTTCCTAGTAATATCCGACAAAAGTGAAAACTTGCACCGATCAGACATATATATATATCATACAATACAGGTGCCACAACTGCGCTAATTTCCTCATGCCTGTCATCTGTGCAAGCAAACCAGCGTAATTAGTATATAGAACAATATGGTATAGGTACTACTATTTGGCCCACTGTAGTGTTTTCAGCACTGCAAGGACTTGTGAAGTAAAAGGATCTTGAGAATAATATGTAAATGCATGTAATTCCACTCTGGACCCTAGTGGCTTAGAGTTACAAATCCCGAGGCCTAATCACTGTCTATGATGTTGAAAATGAGATCTTGCTTGATTCTTAACAGTGATCGCTCATTCAATCAAAATTTATAATGCTTCATTATGTTTGTCTGTGTTTGTTGGTGCACGAAAGTCGAAAGTTTAAGCTTACGTAAGCATCTACATTTTTTTCTTAATTGATAAATCAACTTTCCTTTGCATGTAAGCATGATCGGATGTATTAGATTAAGGCTTCGTTTGACAAATTTTTTTTTTTGGTTTTTAGTTTTTAAAGAGCAGCTTAAATTTTTTTTTTTATAAAAATAAGTGGGTGTTTGATAACCCCTTTTTTTTTGAGGTTTTTTTTTTTGGTGTTTGGTAACCCTTTTTATTTTGACTTTTTTTTTTGGTGGTTTGCGGTGGCGGTGGTGGGGCGTAGCGGTGGTCGACGGTGGTGTTGGTGGTGGCCAACGGCCGGAGGTGGCTGCCGGCAGTCACCGGCGGCCGGAGGTAGCTGCCGGCTGTCTCCGGCGGTGGTCGCCAGCAGCCGGAGGTGGCTGCCGGCAGTCTTCGGCGGTGGTCGCCGGCGGCCGGAGGTGGCTGCCGGCAGTCTCTGGTGGTGGTCGCCGGCGGCCGGAGATGGCTGCCGACAGTCTCCGGCGGTGGCTGCCAGCGGCCGGAGGTGGCTGCCGGTGGTCGCCGGCGGCCGGAGGTGGCTGCCGGCGGTGGGAGGGTGGTGGTCGAAAAAAAAAAACCAAAAGTGAAAAAAAAAAACGGATTGTGGAACGGATAAAAAAATATAATTAATTTATACGAGACGGAAGAAATACTATTGGGATATTCATATTTCTTAATAACCATTACGGCAACTACATGCATAGCAGTGCGGGAGCGCTCTTAGCCAATCCGAGCTATGAGTGCCCAAAATCATTCGGTTCGTTAAAATTAGTTAGTCCGTATAACTTCTCTTTGGTAATATCTTCGCGGACACGGACTTACTCGGAGTTTTTGCCGGTATTCTCCCTTTTTCCGGTAATCCTCAAAGGGCGGTTCATCGCCGGTGGCCGCCATTACAGCGACAGAGAAAAACTCTAGCCTCGCTGTTTCTAACGAGTCGACAAAGAAGACCCGAAAGCGGAGGGACAAGAAGAGAGCAGCTAACACTCTCAGAGGCAGCAGCCGTTGAGTAAAACCCTAACACCGAGATCAAGACAAGACAGTTGAATAAGATGGTGATGGTGGCGAGTTGAAGCAGATGAGGATTGAGAAACAGTCAAGGCATGATGATCATGCGGTTGAAGATGAGGGTAATTCCGAACTAGTGGTGAAGATGAATAATGGACTTGGAATTATGAGCGAGGAGTTGTTTTCTGCGTCGCCCATATCGTAGCTCACCATGAATGACATTGGAGACATGGTAATCCAGTAATTGACTAAGGTATACAGGCTAAGACATTGCCAGTACGGTTATTCTTTCCCAATTTTGACTTCCTTTAAGAAGAGTGGATCCTGTGCTGTGAAATGCTAAGCTTACAGTTTACAGTTTGCACGCCTTTTGAAAGTCAAAATTTAGAATACTACCAACAGTACTCTTACTTTTTATTGGTTTCGACATTAATTTTGATGTCTCCAGTAGTTTCATAGGCTGTGATGGTACAATCGTACACAAAAATTGATGAAACCATTAATTTTGATGCCTCCTGTAGTTTCATAGGTTGTGATGGTACAATCATACACAAAAATCGATGAAACCATTAATTTTGATGTCTCCTGTAGGCTGTGACGGTACAATCATGCATAAAATTTGATGCATTTAGGTTCACCTTGGGCCCGTAGAAATGAGTATTCATATGCTTTCCTGAGTTATTTTTTCCCCCTTTCTTTTAAAGAATACGTTTGCTGCTTGAAGCGAGATGTGTGTGTATTGGGACTAATGCTCTCCTTGGCGGTAGAAAGACCAGTTGGAGGATTTGGTAGAATCCATGCCAATGTCTTTCATTTGGTTAAAGAAGCCAAAGCAGCAAAGTAACAATGTTACTTCATTGCTTTTGCAGCCGAGTTTTATCATTAGTTGAAACCTATGAAGCACTGAAGCTTCAACATGGCTGTGACACTTCGGAGATTGTAAGTATAAATAATGTATCAGGAATGCAGACACCGCCCCAAAGTACCCCAGCAGCTCCTGACATGTATTGATTTTAAGTGTTGGAAATTTGGTATAGTTAGTGGATTTTGGGTAATGAAATGACTGTTTTATGCTCTAGACTCTTGTGCCTTTTCAGTTTTTGATTGCTAAAACTAGTATTCAACTGATGACATATATGATACTCTACACATTAAGTTGTAACTATGCTTATAATAGTTCTCTTAGCGTCCACTTATTGGGGCTAATACAAATATACAAGCATGCACTTTGACAAGGCTAGATCTAACATTCTTCAAGCCAAAAAGCCAATAGCAAGTGTT
Organism: Escallonia herrerae; assembly: GCA_033070095.1. Classification (NCBI taxonomy): domain Eukaryota; kingdom Viridiplantae; phylum Streptophyta; class Magnoliopsida; order Escalloniales; family Escalloniaceae; genus Escallonia; species Escallonia herrerae. The sequence goes on along the minus strand of JAVXUP010002520.1, from coordinate 94,136 downwards.
CTTCTTGACATTCTGTTTTCACGTTCTTTAAGGGTGACAGATGCCTTCTTTAGAAATTAAAATAAGGTTTTTTGCATAGAGATTATCATATCCACAATAAAAAGGAAACACTTACTAAAAATAAAGACAACCATTCCTATATTGCTTGGTGAGAAATGTCAAGTCTTCATTTCCCAGAAATTTTCATGAAGCTTGGAATCAGTGGAAAGGCGAGTATCGTGGTTGTTGTCTATTGATTGCTCAAAAGATGAAAGTCATTTGTTGAGCAGCCACTTTGTGTGCAAATATGCTAAAAGTAAGGTCCTGCATGGCTGTATCTAACCTAAGGATCTAATGTCTCGAAACGCTAAGGAGGGGTGCCCATGTTAACAGACAAATAGTGGGATGTGATGGAGAGCAAGAAAAGTATGGGGATATTGTTTCTGCACTTGATAGTGCATTACATGCTTCCTTTATGTCTGCGTGCCGAGTTGTTTGTTTAGATTTTAAGACTCTATGTAAATCTACTACAAGTAGCAACATAATAGAGAAGATCAAGTTGTTCCCTTTAATAGAACTCGCAAGCCTTTTAATTGGCTTTTTGCAACCAAAGTATCTTGTTTGCATCGTAATACCTCTGGTCCAGGACTTCATGTTAATAGCTCATGGGAAGGCACGAAAGGGAAGGCCCTGTTTTTCCTTATTCCAAAATGCAGTTTCTTGGCTATCTTAAAGTTTGCTTTACAGAGCTATACTCAAGTTGCTGGATAGAAATTGAACATTAGTTTACAGTGTGTGTGTGGTGGGGAAGCTTGAAGAGAGTGCTTTGATGAATCAAGAAATCCAATAAACTGTGCTTCCCCTTATGCTATTTTGAAAAGAAAATAGTGCCTCACAGGTTGTCTTATTGTGGAACTTAAAAAGTGCGTGGTTTAAGATTAATCAAGGCAATAAGAAACGAGATCACCTTGTCATTGTTCACTAAACATCGTGGGATTAGTATTCCTCTGTCAAAATCATGTTTTATTGCTGATTTCAAGCTGCAAAGTGTGCAGCCCCAGTACGTTTCTGCTATATCACACTTCCAGTTTATTTTTCTTTTTGCAATAGTTACTGCTGGTTTTGACCATGGTGCATTTGAACTGATGCAGGAGAAGGTGATAGCCAAGAGCTACAATCTGATGAAGTCTGTTAAAGATGCTTATAGATCCTACATATTGTTATGCAATTCACATCCTATAAAGGACGTATTTGATGTTCACCGTCTCGATCTCCAGGTAAGCCTCTCTAAGGAAACTCAAAGCTATTACACGGGAAATTGCTGGAAGCCATTGGTATAATGCAGATATAATATAAGGAAGAATATAAATTCCATATAGGTTAACTGCATGCCATAAATACATAGAGTAGTAGGCACTTGGTAGCAGATAGTGGAGAACTGTAAACTTTTGAGTTCTCGAAGAAATATTTCATTTTTCTTTTGAGATAAAACTTGGCATGAAGTACATTCTTGAATCTCTGGCGGGCTGTGGTTGCTTCATTTGGCTTTTCATTTCCACCGAAGATAAATTTCGATACTGTTAGCACCATATCCAAGCTGAGGAAAAAAGAACTTAAGATGGTAGGAAGTTGAAGTATATTTCATGGTGTTCATACCCTATTCTGGTCGCACCCCAGGACCCGCTAAGGGACCCACTTTGCACGACACATCACCCAGTCAGCGGTCAACTTTTCAACACTCGAGGGCCGGTCAAAGCAACGCATGCTCAAGTCACGTGAATCATTCGTGAAACGACTTCGGCGTGCCTTCCACCCTTGGGGGTCGGCCACCCCAAGGGGTCTGCCACCCTTGGGGGTCGGCCACCCTTGGGGGTCGGCCACCCTCGGGGGTCGGCCTCCCTCTGGGTTCGGCCACCCCAAGGGGCCGGCCACCCTTGGGGGTCGGCCTCCCTCTGGGTTCGGCCACCCCAAGGGTCGGCCTCCCTTGGGGGTCGGCCACCCCAAGGGGTCGGCCACCCGCTGGGTTCGGCCACCCCAAGGGTCGGCCTCCCTTGGGGGTCGGCCACCCTTGGGGTCGGCCACCCCAAGGGGTCGGCCACCCCAAGGGGTCGGCCTCCCTTGGGGGTCGGCCACCCCAAGGGGTCGGCCTCCCTTGGGGGTCGGCCACCCCAAGGGGTCGGCGACCCTTGGGGGTCGGCCACCCCAAGGGGTCGGCCTCCCTTGGGGGTCGGCCACCCCAAGGGGTCGGCCACCCTTGGGGGTCGGCCACCTGCCTCGAATACCGACGCCGTCACCTTTGACCGTGCTCCGTAATCACAACAACCGTCGCTCGCGGCCGCGCTCCGCCATAGTCACGACGACCGTCGCTCTCGGCCGTGCTCCGTCGTCGCGATGACCGTCGCTCGTAGTTACGACGACCGTCGCTCGCCGCCGCGCTCCACCATAGTCACGACGACCGTCGCTCTCGGCCGTGCTCCGTCGTCGCGATGACCGTCGCTCGTAGTCACGACGACCGTCGCTTGTGGCCGCTCTGTCGCCATGACGACCGTCGCTCACAGTCACCCCCCATCCACTCAACGACCCTTGTCGCTCGGAGATCACTATGCGACCCTCGTCGCCCGCACTCAACCGCGCCCCATGCGCTGCAATCATATTATATGCTCACGGGATAGGCTACTCCGCCAGGACACTATCTCCGCCGGGGTGCCTGCGTGACTGGCCTACGTGCTCTGGCACTGGGGGCTCGCGTCGGCACCCCTAAGGACTATGACCCCCGGGTCACTCCGAGATGGGAGCAGGTCTTCGGAAGGGCATCTTGCCTAGTCCACCTGGCAGCTGGGCGTCGGGTCTTCCCCACCGCTGCCAGGACCGTGGGATTCAGTAAGGGCTTGGACTGGAGGCTGAGGCAACGGGCTACTCTGACCATGCTACCGCGGCATGATCAGTCTCTTCAGACAGGCAGAGAGACGTCGCAAGGGCAGGGCAGCACGAACTTAGGGACCGGCAGTCCCAACGGAGGATCAGTGCTTTGGCCCCCTGGCGACGTGTCGTTCCCGGGGGGTGACACATGTCAACTTATGACACATGCATGTTTTTGCCTATAAATAGTGGACTATTGAGCTTTTTCAAGGATCTTTCTCTCATTTTGAGCTTTTCACTTTCTCTCTCTAAAACGACATTCTTTCTGGAATTCTAGTGAGAGAAACACACTTGGCTCACGTCCACGAACCCTCGACGCTGCACCCTTGTCACGGACTGTAGACTGTTGGTCCTGTTCATCGTCACCCTGCCTGCGCAGCGCTGCCAGCCCTCACGACCTGTCTGGGGAGCCTTGCCCTCGGCCCTTACGCCGTCCTTGCTGTCTCCCGCGTTGCCTATCTGGAAGCTGACTCAGACCGCATCCTTTGTGGCACCTCCACGTAGCATCGAACCATTTTCCGCATCATCATTTTGGCGACTCCGCTGGGGAGGTGAGCATCGTGTTGCAGTCTGCATATCTTCCAAACTCAGGCACCATGCATGTGCAGCGGAGGGCTATGAGGACTACCAACAGTGCAGTTCATTCCTTGCCTGACACACTCACGTAACCATGCCTCAGCAACGTATGGCTACTAGAACTACCGGTCACATCCTCTACGCAGCCATCCAAGAGGCCGTCATTTCCAGACTTGGAGAATATTCAAGCTAACATTGTTCTACTGGCACCACCCTTGGTGTTATGTCTCACTTCATTGGGGGCTTCACCCCTTGCCTACCCCAAACAAGCCAAGCTCCCTATCCCTTCTGCGTGCCTCTCATTGCAGCGACTTGATACGTGGTGCGCGGGGTGGCTCGAGCCACGCTACTAAGTCCCAACTCCGTCAGCCGACATCCTCCTCGGGCAGTGCGACCTCGCGGGCATGCATGCAACACATCTTGCCAACCCACCCGTGCCTCGGTCACTTAGTCGGTCGTCGATGCCGACCCACCGCCGAGCTCCTCCCCCTCTTCGACACTTAGAAAAATTTCTTCATTTTTTGCGGTCGGGTCATCACCCCCGCGACTTCGCTCGGCACCCTCCCCCCTCTTCGACACTTAGAAAAATTTCTTCATTTTTCGCGGTCGGGTCATCACCCCCGCGACTTCGCTCAGCACCCTCCTCCGTCTTCCACACTTAGAAAAATTTCTTCATTTTTCGCGGTCGGGTCATCACCCCCGCGACTTCGCTCAGCACCCTCCTCCGTCTTCCACACTTAGAAAAATTTCTTCATTTTTCGCGGTCGGGTCATCACCCCCGCGACTTCACTCAGCGCCCTCCCCTCTTTTCGACACTTAGAAAAATTTCTTCATTTTTCGCGGTCGGGTCATCACCCCCGCGACTTCGCTCGGCACCCTCCCCTCTTTTCGACACTTAGAAACATTTCTCCATTTTTCGCGGTCGGGTCATCACCCCCGCAACTTCGCTCGGCACCCTCCCCTCTTTTCGACACTTAGAAAAATTTCTTCATTTTTCGCGGTCGAGTCATCACCCCGCGACTTCACTCGTCGCCCTTGTCACTCTTCAACACTTAGAAACATTTCTCCATTTTTCGCGGTCGAGTCATCACCCCCGCGACTTCACTCGTCGCCCTTGTCACTCTTCAACACTTAGAAATATTTCTCCATTTTTTGCGGTCGGGTCATCACCCTAATTCTACACTTAGAAAAATTTTCATAAAAAGTTTTCACCCTCCGGTGCTCTCTCCAACACTTAGAAAATTTTTCACGAAAATTTTCATCAATCCCCAACCTCCCTCTTTCTCTCCCTTTCACCTCAAAATTATTTCTCCCTCCAAATTTTACATCCCCTCTCATGCTCCTTTTATAGGCTCCACAAAAAAAAAAAAAAATTTCGCATTGCAATTTTTTATTTCCAAAGTCAAAATAAAAAAGCGGCCCAGATGGGCAGAACCCGAACCGAGAGGGCCCCGACCCGCGCCTGCCCCGGCCCGTTTCCCCTCTCTTTTTATTTATCTATTCAGCTTGAACGGGTCAACCCGCCCGCCCGTTGACCCGACCTAACCCAAACCTAATTTCCCCAACCCTAATTTCCCTTCTCTTTCTCTCTTCTCCTAGCGCCGCACCTGCCTCGCGCCGCCGACGGCAGTTCGGCCTCCCTTCCGCGCCGACCACCTCGCTCCACCGACCCCCCCACCCCGCCGACCCCCCCCTCGGCCTCTCTCTCTCTCCCTCTTCCCCGAACCAGCAAGCCCCACGGTGCCATGGCCGCCGGCGACTTCTCTTTCCCTTCGTCTTTTTTTCTCTGCTTCAGCCCCTCCCCGCAACCCACCTGGCCGACCCCACTACCCCGCCGACCCCCCTGTTACCCCGACCCCCCCCTTCGGCCTCTCTCTCTCTCCCTCTTCCCCGAACCCGCAAGCCCCACGGCGCCATGGCCGCCGGCGACTTCTCCTTCCCTTCGTCTTTTTTTTCTCTCTGCTTCGGCCCCTCCCCGCAACCCACCTGGCCGACCCCACTACCCCGCCGACCCCCTGCTACCCCGACCCCCCCCCTCGGCCTCTCTCTCTCTCTCCCTCTTCCCCGATCCCGTCAGCCCGCATTGCGCGGCCGAAGGCGCTGCGCCGCCGACCCTTTCTTGTTTCATCTCCACCCCGCCGACCCCCCTGCTACCCCGACTACCCCCCTCAGTCCCACCATACCTCTCTCCTCTCCCCCGCCCCACGGCCGGCCACGGCAGCCTGCCGCCGCCGCGCCATCCTCTCCATCTTCATTCTTCTTTCTTCTTTTCTTTTTCCCGCACATCCCCAAAGCCAAGGCCAAAAATAAAAATAAAAAAAAATTCTCTTTTTTCCAACCTTGACCGCTGTGCATCGCTCGCGCAGATGCGCCTGTCGCCCGGCCTTCACCTCCGCGACGCCCGTCGCCCGAACATCGTCTCCGCGACCCTTGTCGTCCATACTTCATACTTCATCCCTGCGGCGCCCGTCACCCTTACTTCATCTTTGCGTCGCCCGGACGCCGCCTTCCGCAACACTCGTTGCCCAGAGCCCGGGCGTCGACTCTGCGACCCCAGTTGGCCGTCGCCCGGGGGCGCCGTCTCCGCGACCCTCGTCGCCCGTCGCCCGAACGCCGCCTTCCGCAACACTCGTTGCCCAGAGCCCGGGCGTCGACTCAGCGACCCCTAGTTGTCCGTCGCCCGGGGGCGCCGTCTCCGCGACCCTCGTCGCCCATCGCCCGGACGCCGCCTTCCGCAACACTCGTTGCCCAGAGCCCGGGCGTCGACTCGGCGACCCCCAGTTGCCCGTCGCTCGGGCGCCGTCTTCGCAACACTCGTCGCTCGTCGCCCGAGGCGCCGTCTCCACGACGCCGTCGCCCGGGGGGTGTCTCCGCGACCCTCGTCGCTTGTCGTCCGGGCGCTGTCTCCGTGCCCCTCGCTGCCCGGGGGCTGTCTCCGCGACCCTCGTCGCCCGCCTTCGTCACTCAAAGACGATGTCAATAACTTTTCGGCCAAACGACATCAACATCTTACTATGTGTTTATGCGTGCAGCGCCCGCTCGGGTTGCCCCTCCGCGCACGCCGCACGCAGGGGGTTATGTTCCCAACTTATTCTGGTTGCAATCAAGGGCCCACTAGCGGACCCACTTTGTGCGACCCCCCTCCCCTTTTTTGTTTTAGTTTCACTGCTTTTTTGGGTTTGAAAAATACATTTTCACCATTTCACAACGCTAACAAAAGCACCCACCATTTTCAAAAGGCAACACCGCATTCAGCCTCCACAGCCACAGCGCCACACCTTCGGCCCGCTGCCCATCCCCCGGGCGCCGTCTTCGCAACACTCGTCGCTCGTCGCCCGGGCGCCGTCTCCGCGACGCTCGTCGCCCGGAGGCCGCCTCCCGTAACCCTCGTTGCCCGTCACCCGGGGGGCTGTCTCCGTGACCCTCGTCCCTCGTCGCCTGGGCGCCATCTCTACGACCCTCGTCACCAACGCCGTGCGCACCTCCTGCAAACCTCGTTGCCAGTAGTCCGGGGGCTATCTCCGCGATCCCAGTTGCCCGTCGCCCGGGCGCCATCTCTGCGACCCTCATCGCTCGTCACCTGGGCGCCTTCCGTGACGCCCGTCGCCAGCACCATGCCCACCTTCCGCAACACTCATTGCCCATCGCCTGGGGCTATCTCCGCGACCCTCATCTCTAGTCACCCGGGCGCCGTCTTCGCGACCCACGTCGCCAGCGCCGTGCATACCTTCCATGCGGACCCCCGCCACCTGCGCCGTGCGCACCTTTCGCAACTCTTGTCGCCCGTGTCACTTGCGTTCGCGCACCGGCTCTCCAACTCTCATCGCCTTCACACATTTGTTGCTCGCGTCCGTGCTACAGCTCCGTGCTCCCGTCACCCGCGCTCCTTCGCGACTCTTGTCGCCCGCGTGCCATCTCTGCGACCTTCGTCGCCCGCGTCCGCGTGACAGCTCTGCGACTCTCGTCGCAGGCCCTCAAACTCCGCGACTCTCGTCGCCCGCGTGCCGTCTCCTCGAACCACGTCGCCCGTGCCAACTCATCGCGCTCTCTACAACGCGCGCTCAATGCCAATGGTCACTTGATGCATTGCCATGACGACATCACTAAGTATTGCTCTGCGACAGTCGTCGCCGCGCCCTGGCGCCATGCTTATGATGCGTGCGCCAGGCACCAGGTATTGCTCCGCGACAGTCGTCGCCGCGCCCTGGCGCCATGCTTATGATGCATGCCCCAGGCACCAGGTATTGCTCCGCGACGTTCATCGCCGCGCCCATCCGCCATTCTCATCATGCGTGCCCACGGCACCAACTTTAGCTCCGCGACGTTTGTCGCCGCGCCCGTGCGCCATCTTCATGATACGTGACCCCGGCACTAACTTTAGCTCCGCGACGTTCGTCGCCGCGCCCGTGCGCCATTCTCATCATGCGTGCCCCCGGCACCAAGTATAGCTCCGCGACGTTCGTCGCTGCGCCCGTGCGCCATTCTCATCATGCGTGCCCCCGGCACCAAGTATAGCTCCGCGACGTTCGTCGCCGCACCCGTGCGCCATCTTCATGATACGTGCCCCCGGCACCAAGTATAGCTCCGCAACGTTCGTCGCCGCACCCGTGCGCCATCTTCATGATACGTGCCCCCGGCACTAACTTTAGCTCCGCGACGTTCGTCGCCGCGCCCGTGCGCCATCTTCATGATACGTGCCCCCGGCACCAAGTATAGCTCCGCGACGTTCGTCGCTGCGCCCGTGCGCCATTCTCATCATGCGTGCCCCCGGCACCAAGTATAGCTCCGCGACGTTCGTCGCCGCACCCCTGCGCCATCTTCATGATACGTGCCCCCGGCACCAAGTATAGCTCCGCGACGTTCGTCGCCGCGCCCGTGCGCCATTCTCATCATGCGTGCCCCGGCACCAACTGTAGCTCCGCGACGTTCGTCGCCGCGCCCGTGCGCTATCTTCATGATACGTGCCCCCGGCACCAAGTATAGCTCCGCGACGTTCGTCGCCGCGCCCGTGCGCTATTCTCATCATGCGTGCCCCCGGCACCAAGTATATGCTCCGCGACCTTCGTCGCCGCACCCATGCGCCATTCTTATCACATGTGCCCCGGCACAAAGTATTGCTTCGCGACGTTCGTCGCCGCACCACTTTCATGACATGTGCTCCGGCACCAAGTATTGTCCCCGCGACAATCATCGCCATGTCCATGCACCACGACCATGTTACAAGCCTCCGGGCATGACACCCGTTCACCACACCATGCGCCCCCGCCATGGGCATGGAAGATCTTCGACCCACTCTCCAGAGTGTGCGGCATTCTGGAGGCTCCGCTCGTAGTGCTCTGGCACGAGGACCCCCTCCCTACGGGACGGGCTGTATGCCGTCGCCGGCTCAATCAAACTGCGGCATGGGCTGAGCGCCATCACGGGCTAGCGCCATCGCCGGCTCAATCAACTACGGGATGGGCTCACAACCTTGAAGCCATCGCCGGCACAATCAACTACGGGATGGGCTCACAACCTTGAAGCCATCGCCGACACAATCAACTACGGGATGGGCTCACAACCTTGAAGCCATCGCCGGCACAATCAACTACGGGATGGGCTCACAACCTTGAAGCCATCGCCGGCACAATCAACTACGGGATGGGCTCACAACCGTGAAGCCATCGCCGGCACAATCAACTGCGGGATGGGCTCACAACCTTGAAGCCATCGCCGGCACAATCAACTACGGGATGGGCTCACAACCTTGAAGCCATCGCCGGCACAATCAAATACGGGATGGGCTCACAACCTTGAAGCCATCGCCGGCACAATCAACTACGGGATGGGCTCACAACCTTGAAGCCATCGCCGGCACAATCAAATACGGGATGGGCTCACAACCTTGAAGCCATCGCCGGCACAATCAAATACGGGATGGGCTCACAACCTTGAAGCCATCGCCGGCACAATCAACTACGGGATGAGCTCACAACCTTGAAGCCATCGCCGACTCAATCAAACTACGGGACGGGCCGTATGCCGTCGCCGGCTCAATCAAATTGCTACACGGACTTAGCGTCATCGCCGGCTCCATCACCAGGGACCCTGGCCCCCGCAGCAAGAGGGGCTGTAACCACATCGCTTATGCATGCGACGCCCGCTCGGGTTGCCCCTCCGCGCCCGCCGCAAGCAGGGGGCTTATGTTCATACCCTATTCTGGTCGCACCCCAGGACCCGCTAAGGGACCCACTTTGCACGACACATCACCCAGTCAGCGGTCAACTTTTCAACACTCGAGGGCCGGTCAAAGCAACGCATGCTCAAGTCACGTGAACCATTCGTGAAGCGACTTCGGCGTGCCTTCCACCCTTGGGGGTCGGCCACCCCAAGGGGTCTGCCACCCTTGGGGGTCGGCCACCCTCGGGGGTCGGCCACCCTCGGGGGTCGGCCTCCCTCTGGGTTCGGCCACCCCAAGGGGCCGGCCACCCTTGGGGGTCGGCCTCCCTCTGGGTTCGGCCACCCCAAGGGTCGGCCTCCCTTGGGGGTCGGCCACCCGCTGGGTTCGGCCACCCCAAGGGTCGGCCTCCCTTGGGGGTCGGCCACCCTTGGGGTCGGCCACCCCAAGGGGTCGGCCACCCCAAGGGGTCGGCCTCCCTTGGGGGTCGGCCACCCCAAGGGGTCGGCCTCCCTTGGGGGTCGGCCACCCCAAGGGGTCGGCGACCCTTGGGGGTCGGCCACCCCAAGGGGTCGGCCTCCCTTGGGGGTCGGCCACCCCAAGGGGTCGGCCACCCTTGGGGGTCGGCCACCTGCCTCGAATACCGACGCCGTCACCTTTGACCGTGCTCCGTAATCACAACAACCGTCGCTCGCGGCCGCGCTCCGCCATAGTCACGACGACCGTCGCTCTCGGCCGTGCTCCGTCGTCGCGATGACCGTCGCTCGTAGTTACGACGACCGTCGCTCGCGGCCGCGCTCCACCATAGTCACGACGACCGTCGCTCTCGGCCGTGCTCCGTCGTCGCGATGACCGTCGCTCGTAGTCACGACGACCGTCGCTTGTGGCCGCTCTGTCGCCATGACGACCGTCGCTCACAGTCACCCCCCATCCACTCAACGACCCTTGTCGCTCGGAGATCACTATGCGACCCTCGTCGCCCGCACTCAACCGCGCCCCATGCGCTGCAATCATATTATATGCTCACGGGATAGGCTACTCCGCCAGGACACTATCTCCGCCGGGGTGCCTGCGTGACTGGCCTACGTGCTCTGGCGCTGGGGGCTCGCGTCGGCACCCCTAAGGACTATGACCCCCGGGTCACTCCGAGATGGGAGCAGGTCTTCGGAAGGGCATCTTGCCTAGTCCACCTGGCAGCTGGGCGTCGGGTCTTCCCCACCGCTGCCAGGACCGTGGGATTCAGTAAGGGCTTGGACTGGAGGCTGAGGCAACGGGCTACTCTGACCATGCTACCGCGGCATGATCAGTCTCTTCAGACAGGCAGAGAGACGTCGCAAGGGCAGGGCAGCACGAACTTAGGGACCGGCAGTCCCAACGGAGGATCAGTGCTTTGGCCCCCTGGCGACGTGTCGTTCCCGGGGGGTGACACATGTCAACTTATGACACATGCACGTTTTTGCCTATAAATAGTGGACTCTGGAGCTTTTTCAAGGATCTTTCTCTCATTTTGAGCTTTTCACTTTCTCTCTCTAAAACGACATTCTTTCTGGAATTCTAGTGAGAGAAACACACTTGGCTCACGTCCACGAACCCTCGACGCTGCACCCTTGTCACGGACTGTAGACTGTTGGTCCTGTTCATCGTCACCCTGCCTGCGCAGCGCTGCCAGCCCTCACGACCTGTCTGGGGAGCCTTGCCCTCGGCCCTTACGCCGTCCTTGCTGTCTCTCGCGTTGCCTATCTGGAAGCTGACTCAGACCGCATCCTTTGTGGCACCTCCACGTAGCATCGAACCATTTTCCGCATCATCACATGGGAATGACCCTTATGGGAGGTGTGGGGTAAAGGTAACTGCAATAATCGCCAATTTGTTAGATTTTAGCTTTACTCATGGCAACAAAGTCGTGCAGCAACAGAGGTTTCGTCTGTGAAGCATAGTTATATGAGACCCGAGTTACATCTATGGATCAATTATTATTGTTACAGACTTACAGTATCGTCACATTTCAGTTGCAGTCTATGTAATATACGTGCTTCAATTCTTACCATCGCAACCGTCGTATTGAAGTGCTCTCTCTCTCTCTCTCTCTAGAAATTGCATCATTATCATTCTTTACAAACCATCTAATTATGTAGAAACTACACAGGGACCTTGTGCATTGTAATGCTTATCTGTGAAGTTGTCACTCGTTATAGTCGCTGAATTTCTCAACAGAGTTCCTTCTACAGCTGGACCAGTACTCTGCTACCAACTTAGAAAAGAAGGAATCTATCTCCATAAGCCTTGAAGGTTCATCATACTCCATCAGCTTCCCTGCAAATTCATAAACACCCATACTGTAATGTTCCTTAGATATCTACAGATAACTACCCGTCCTCCTTCACGTGTCCTGGCGAGGTTTATCGAAATTGACTAAAACACTAGCCTCGCTAACTTTAGCCTGGCTTGAGTAACCTTTTTATCTAAAATAGCATCTCTAGATTGTGTAGCAATGTTAATAACGTGCCTGAATGTGTAGTGGATAAAAGGCATATGTTCTGGTAATGCAGGATGCTGCGATTTTACTCCGAAAAAATGCAGGGGATACGGCTTATAGAGGCATACCAAAGGAAAGGACCATGACCATGTCGCTGTCTATGACAGTTGGAACCCTGTGAGCAACCGTTAGCACCGTGCAATTCGAGAATTCTTCCCTAATGATTCTTTGTAGAATGGCATCCGTGGATGAGTCGATTGAGGCAGTTGCTTCATCCAGAACTAGGATTCTGTTTCTCCTCAGAAGTACCCTTCCAAGACAGAAGAGCTGGCGCTGTCCCGCACTCCAGTTCTCGCCGTCATCACTTACTGCCAAAGCCAATTAGAAAAAGCGAAACATGGAATGAAATTAAGGATATTCATATGCCTTACTAAGGCAAAACATGGACTGTATTCTTCTTCTCTTCTTTTAATCTTTTTGCAACAGAAATCTGCCATTCTATCGTTTTTTGAGTTGCTCTACTAGCGTGCTGAAGTTAACTAACCAGAGGCATCTAGTAAGTTTGGAAGACTGCCGATGGTAGACTTTAGCTGACATTTCTCCAGTGCCTGCAAAACAATGAATTAGTCAGTTTTATCAAAGGAGTTGCAAAATGGTATTGTTTTAAGATATTCGAAAAATTCTAAGTTTACAAAAAAGTGACTTATTAGTGTGCTTGCCTTCCATATTTCATCATCTGAGTAATGGCCTAGAGGGTCCATGTTGGTTCGAATACTGCCCCTGAAAAGAGTCGGCTCCTGCGGGATGACACTGAGTTTCATCCTCAAATCCTTAAGACCGATAGAGCAGATGTCAAGTCCATCTATAAGAATTCTCCCGCTACTGGGTTCTACCAGTCGAAACAGAGCCGTTATTAGTGTAGTCTTGCCACTCCCAGTCCTTCCAACAATGCCTACTCTAGTCCCTTCTTTGAATGTGCAACTTATCCCCTTGAGAACTAGTGGAGCATTTGGTCGGTATCTTATCTGCAAAACCACCCAAATGGTCAATCATGATTTTCTTCTTTAGAGCTTGATGAGTATTGTTTTGGTCCCATTAAATGGCTCAAAACTTGGCGTATGGTAAACGAACGCCTATTGGTTTCCTTACCTTGAGGTCTTCCAAATCGATCCTACCCTTGGAAGGCCACGGAGACGGTGCCCTGTTATCCTCCAAGATTGCTGGAGGCTCGGGTGGTATGTGCATGAACTGTTTGATGCGTTCTACTGAAACGATGTAATTTGATAAACTGCAATACCATCGGGTCAAGAACACTTGTGTGCCCGTCAGTGCCAGAGCGTAAGAAAGAGAAAGTCCCACCAGCCCTGTTAAAAATCAACCTTTATGTGAAGAATGTAGCTACCTGAACATCTCTAAACAACACATGAACTGTTCATGAGTACCTGGAGGAACATAGCCCTTGGGAAGTAAAACTAGGAGAAGAGCAGCAGTGAACAGGGTCAGGTTTTGAAGTGTTTCTGTTCTCAAAACCAACCACTCCAAGGTTGCACTAGAGAAAAAGAAAGTCGCTGCGTCTGTGTCGACAAGCTTGAGATAGTTTTGGAAGAATCTGTCTCCCATGTTAAATGCCCTTATTGTAGCTACGCCTAGAGATGTCTCGGCTGTATAATTCATGACAGGAGCTTTTGTTGTTCCGTTAGTCCGCATCAGTTCCCTCGCAGATGGTTGATAATAGCCCTTCAGCCAGAAACGGAACTAATATCAGCAAGGGATTCTCCGATCCAAAGAGTTAAAGCTTACAAAAAATAAAATAAAATATTGGACTAACTCACCTGAACATATTTTGAAGCTATTGTAGCAAGGATGCCTACAATGAGCACTGGCCATGTCACTGAGGCCATAATGCCAATAGTTGCGAGCAATTCAATGCCAGCCGCCACAACAAACGCAGTGGAGAAAGGGATGTCAAAATCCAACACACTTAAATCTGATGAAGCCTGCAGGATAACATCACGATATAATCTGTCCATACAGTAGAATGCTTGTTGCAGGCAGGAGGAGGAGGGGAAGAAGAAGGGGAGGGGGGGGGAGGAGAAGTCTAAACTCACTCGGGTCAAAATCCGGCCAACTGGGGTAGAGTCGAAGAAGAGCATGGGAGCGTTGAAAACCGAATTGGTGAAGTCGGAGAAGAAGGCTTTTGAAGCTTTCAATCCAAGAAGAGCTGCAAAATGAGATCTCAGGAACACAAAAACTGCACTGCTTGTTGAAATAAGAGTGTAAACACCAATTAGTACGAGGCTGCTCATGTTAGGAATCTGAGTGCCAAATGCTAGCCAATAACTCGAGGCTGCCTGAAGAGCAACAAAAGCACCCTGAGTTAGTGCACTTGAACATAAATAGAATAGTCCCTTCGACACGAAAATGTAATCCAAGAACGGCTTCCACCCAACGTCGCCAAACTCTCTCTCTTCTTCTTCTGTCAACTGTACTCCTGGCGAACACTTGACGGAAACGTCAGCCTCGCTGTTTTCCTTACTAAGATAAGGCCTGTCAGTGCCTTTCGGTCTATCAATATCTCCCGTCTGAGGTCCAACTTCGCTTTCATTTACCAAAGGTTCCAAAACTGTTATTGAACTTTTATGAGCATTCACAAGCTGTTCAAATGCTGTCCCTGCCATCAACAGTTCCGTATAGCTTCCTGATTGAGTAACTTGTCCGCCTTCGATAACCTAGAGCATAGAATGAAAATCAGACGATGCAATAATTCAAAATCTATATATATGATCACCAAGAAATGGGGGGTATAATTACCAAAATCTTATCAACAGCTGAGAGAAATTCCACTTGATGAGTCACAAGAATGACAGTCTTTTCCTCTAGAGCAGCCATGACACAGTCCTGTAATCATATACACAAGTTCTTGTAAAAAGGAAAAATCCTGGAAGGGATCATGGATTCCTTCCATCCTTATACAAGTGAGAATAACAAGTTCACACAGACATAATTTTTTCACCAAGTCTCCTCCAGAAAACAAAAAATAGAGATGTTGTGGCAACAGATATGGTCAATCACAAGGGAAACACCAAAAAGTGGTCTTCTTTAGGGGGAGAGGGGACTACATGTATATGCATACAAATGCAGAAAATCTTACGTTAAAAAGAGTTGCTGCAGTATGTGCATCTACAGCGCTGAAGGGGTCGTCGAGAAGATAAGTATCAGCGTCATTGTAGACTGCACGAACAAGTTGAATCCTTTGCTTCTGTCCTCCACTCATATTAAGCCCCCTCTGGCCTATCTCTGTGAGATCACCATGGGGAAAACTATCTATATCCTTGTCTAAAGCACATACTTTTATGGCTTTCTCATATCTGGTTGTCTCCATTGGCTTTCCAGAAAGTATGTTATCCCGAATTGTCCCACTTTGGATCCAAGAAGATTGAGAAACATAAGCAAGAGATCCAAAGACATCCACCTGGGCGCAAAGCACAAAATAAAGTACAGTTATGGAGAGAAATTTAGCACATAATTTGCACATCAAAGATTGTTTTCGAGACTCACAGTTCCTGAAGTTTTGGTTATTTCTCCAAGTATAGCATATAAAAGTGATGACTTCCCAGCCCCAACTGGACCACATATTGCAACTTTTTGTCCCCGTTTTACTTCCAAATTTACGTCTCTAAGTGTCGGAGTTTCTGATTCTGGATCCCAACCGAAACTACCTGTTTTTATTCTAACACAGCCATCTGATTCCCGCGGCATTGGGTTTCTCCTTTTTTCCTCATTTTTGAGTTCATCGTCGAGCAGAAAAGAATTAATCCTATCAAAAGAGACCTTGACCTGGATTACAGCAGAAAGAGCCTCCGGAATCATTCTCACTGGTTCTGACATAGTACGTAGTGCTGCCAAAATGGTAAAAATAGTGCCAGCATCCAATGGCGCACTCTTAAAAAGTGCGCATCCAGATAGAATGACTGCAGAAACTATTGTTGGACACATCCAGTACAAAGCAGTGCCATAAACCTTCATGTACTGAGATGCAGCCAACCATTTGAATTCACTGTCTCGATAGGATTCAATCAAGTTCTTGAATTTCTCTTCCCAGGACTGTAGCTTGATGATTTTCATATTGTTCAGGATCTCTGACGTGGACCTGAGTCTCTTGTCTTGCGCGATCATGAATTCAGACTGACACTTTTGAAGTGACAAGGCAAAGGGCACGTTAAGAAGCCCACATATGAGAAGAGGGGCTAAACCAGGAAGAACACCTATGCCCACAATGCTGTAAAGGACACCGATGGCTAGAAAGAGTTGCACAGTAGAAGACCATCCCACATGGAACCACATGGGAAATTCCCCCATTCGATAAGCATCAACCGCGATATAATTTACAACTTCCCCCGTTGAATGCCTTTGCCTTCCTAAACTCGAAAGCTTAAGCTGCTTCTGGTATACTGCTACCATGAGAGCCGATCTCATCTTCATACCTGTCCTCCTTGAATTGAAAAAGAAATGACGATGGGAAAAAGATTCAACCACCTTGATAACAACTAGGAACCCCACTAACATGAGACCTTGGTTAGTATTTTCGGTTTCGTTGTTTGAATAGTTCACAAAGGCATAGAGTAACGAGGGAGCAACCACAATGGAAATTGTCCTAAGAAATACACAAACTCCTACAAAGACCATATCTTTCCAGTAAACTCTTGCAATTGCCTGCAGGACCGAGTTGCTGGTATTGTCTGAAGTTGAACTCTTTCCTTTCTGTAGTTTTTCCCATGCTTGTGCAAATTTCTTATAGGCTACAGTTGCTTGGTCTTCGGACACTAAAGAAGGGATGTCTTCAATCACTAACGGTTTTGAATACCCCATGGAAATCAAAGGATTAACCCAAGAAAATGTCAATTTGTTAAGAATACTGGCATAGCTTAGTTGGTTCTCACTTTTCTGAGACCCCTCTACTAATAAAGGTTCTGATAAGCTTTTAATTCCCGTACGTCGGGAACCCAAGTGACTGAAATTTCTCAAAGCACAGAAGACAAGCAAGAAGTTCACAGGCCATGATACCACATCCAAGATCAAGATACCATGTTCTTTGATCAAAACCTTGGTGTTCAAAGTCGAAACCAATAGAAAGAAAAATACCCACCAAGCAGAAACTAGGATAGTGATCCACTTAGTTCTTCGTACGAGCAAGGAGAAAGTTAGAGAGATCCAGAGTAGTGCTCTAACCAAGTACATCGACCAGGTCAACCGAGTGAATCCTCCACTTTCAGCTATGAGGTCCAATATGCCACCACTTAGGTATGCAATGCCAATGAGAAAGCAACAGACTGCAACTGCTAAAGTGATCCAATCTCTTCTAGCATGTCCATTGAGGTTATTTTTCCTTATAAACAAGGATAGACAGAAAACAAAGAGGAATAGTAGATTCAAGGCATCTAGTATAGTCCTCTGAGTGCATGTTGAACCCAAGTTGAATTCTCCATCACAAGTCCAACTGAATCCGACTGCATATTTAATTAAATTAGAACAATCAGAATCATAATTAACCCATCAATCTGTATGCGTGTGATGCCACAAAGCAAAGGAAGAAGCAGCACATAAGGTGTTTCAAAAAAAGAAACAAAGTGAGTACCACATTATGGTACTCACTAAGTGCACTCATGGTTAACTTTTCAGGAGAAGCCATATATAGAACTCAATGAAGATGAAAAGAACTCAACTTCTCAGATTGAAAATCACCCATACACACAGAAATCTACCAAATAGAACTTAGGAAGTAGTTTCACTATATAGAAGCCAAACTCGAACCTCTCAAAGGTAAATATAAATGGACATGCATTGGGGGGGGGGGGGGGGGATGGGGGATGTTGTGTGTCTGTATGAGAGCGAGAGAGAGGAAAAATGGTGTCTACCACGTGAACCACCCCCTGAGGAAGCCATTGCTGGAAACTTGTCTCCGGTCAGACTCTGCATCACATGAACTACTAGTGGAGCTCGAAAGGTTTTCTTTCACATTACACCTATTGGCCCCCCTCGGTGCGGGTGTCAACTGCCAAGAATGCTGTCAGAACTCACACTATAGAGCTTTGATTACCCATGTTTTTTTTTTTCTCTTTCAATTCTAGGTTTTATTTATTGTTTTTGGCTCCCCGGGTTGAAGGGATCTTCCTCCTACCACCCATGTAGTGACAATCAATGGTTGCTAAATCTTTCTAGTGACCTAAAAATGTATTAGAGATAAATGTATGTACCAACGGACAGACCACGTGACCAACGTTTCATTCAAACTAGAAACACCCATAATTGGAAAAGGTGTAATGGAGCAACCAGATTACATTTTATTAAAACTTGGCCACACAAGATCCAAGACAGACTATTCTCACCCAACAAAAATTGGTGGGCAGTATCTTTATAAACAATCCATTGATCATAATTATTTTTTTTATCGTCTCACAAAAATTACTCATTTCTTAAATTAAGAAAGATTCTATAAGTGTTTATCTATATTTACCCTTCTTGCACATTTTTTTATTCTATTCTCTCTCTACATTTAACTCTCCACCAACTCATTTTCACTCTCCGGCACATTTTCTAACACTTTTTTATTCTATTTCTCTCCCTCTATATTTAATACTTTACTAATTAATTCTCTCTCTTCTGTCCAACTTTCTTCCCCTCCTCTCTCTAAAGAGTAGAATGAGAAACACGATATATGACTTGAATCTTTAATCTGCGTACAAGTTAAAATTGATCGAATTATGAAAGACGGATAGAGTACTATAGAACAAAGAATCCAACTGGGTTATGTTGTTTGGTTGCAAGTACCATGCAGAGAACGTGCACAAACCCCTTGGCATTGTAATGTCCAAGGTCAGCCATGATTTAGATGTGCCTTTATTTATCGATGCATAATTCTAGTACGCATTGCTTTCTAACGTGGTTATATATGCACTTTTCACGATACTCTTTACGTACTTTTACCATACGATGTTAAATGTGTGTAGCTAATGGATTTTACCATATGAAAGCGGTACATAAACCGTAAACACATATTAAGTAGGGTTATGACTCACGATCAATACAATATGTGAAATCGTGAAGCATACATCTTCTTTAGGAATTTTCCTTCACTTAGTAACACTAGTCAATATAGACGTGTTTTAACTTTGCATAACTTCATATTGTTTTGCCCATTGGATGTTGGATCTATGGTCCACACGATCGAAGTAGCCATCTCCCTCATCTACCCCAGGATATTGCAATCTCAGAAACCAAAATCAATGACCTTCTGCACATAAAATAATTCTCACAACCAGACTATTGCAGGATGAACTAGTCCACTAGAAATGGCTTAAGTTTTCTTACCTCCGAAGCATTAGCAGATAAAAAAAGATTGAAACTGGCACAAGAATTGGGATTTATATCAGTTATCCTGAAAGGGGACAATAAATACATAATTAATTTGTTACAAGATAACTTCGGACCAAGACCTGAGATAGAAGTGATCATTTACGACTGTCGTTCTCTAGTTAGGTCCTTTAGCCGCTGTCGTTTCTCTTGTAGCGATCATAGGGGGAACGAGGTGAGCACTATTGTATACTCGTATAGAACTACTCAGGAACACTTGGTGTCATGCACCACCACCCGGGTGTAGTTGATTAGCTCTTTACAGCCCGACGTGGATTTTTGCTAACTATTCAATCTTAAAAAACCTTTCGTATCATTTTAGGTTAAAAAAAGAAACTACCACCCTAGGCTCAATTTCCATCTATTTTCAAGGAGTTAAAGATTCCGAATTTTCTATAAGAGAGGAAGAACATAGATTTGGTTAAAAGATAATCCCAAAGGACACCAAGTACATGACAAATCTTGGCCACATGTTATGTTTGATATATATATATTTTTGGTAGAAACATGTTATGTTTGATAGTGGTGGAACATTTTCAACAATGTTGGCTCTTAAGTCAATTTATAAACTGATTAATCCAGTTCGTCATCTTCGGGGGTCCCTCGTGAGAGGCAATAGAGTCCTGATTCGACACAATCTCTTTTTTCGTTTGGTTGGTACATCTAACATTTGTTTTAAATTCTTGTCACCAAGAACAAAAAAGGGCTAATTACACCCATGTCCCTGAGGTTTGGGGGTAATTACACGCGAGGACACAAAGTTTCAAAATGTAACACTTATGTCCATTGACAAACGGAATACAAAAATACTTAACGGTTTTGACAAAAAGACTTGATTGCCCCTGACTTTAAAATCAATTACTCACTTAATTTACTGTTTATTTTTTCCTCTCCCCACACCCAGCACCCACCCCCACCCCCCCGCGCCCCCACCCCACCCACGCGTCTGCCTCTTCCTCTCCCCACACCCAGCACCCACCCCCACCCCCCCGCGCCCCTACCCCACCCCCACGAGTCTGCCTCTTCCTCTCCCCACACCCAGCACCCACCCCCACCCCCCCGCGCCCCTACCCCACCCCACGAGTCTGCCTCTTTCTCTCCCCACACCCAGCACCCACAGCCCCCAACACCCTGCCCCCACCCCCGCCCCCACGCCGTCTGCCTTCCCCGTCAGCGCAGTAGCAGGCCCTCCGGCGAGGCACCGGTGCCGCAAGATCGCGGTCGTACTCCCGATCTGCCTGTCGCCATACAGGTCACCACCATCACCGCCGCGACCTACCTCCGTACCCCGCGTCGTCCGAGATCGCAAGCATCACCGAGCTATGTCGCGACATCGGCCTCCTCCGTCGAGATGCGCGCCACTGTGACCACCAGCAAGGCAGCGCCATCACCACCACGATGGGCTTGCACCATCGCGCCCACCGGTGTGATCGCCGTCATTGCAATGGCCAGATCTGTCTCCTTCTCATCCAGATCTGTCTCCTTCCCAGCGGCGTGGGTTCGCCAAGGAGCTTGCCGGAGGCGTCTCGGCAGCTTGGGTTAGCCAAGGGGCTTGCCGGCGTGGTGGGGTGGTTCTGCAGGATGGTGGGGCGAGGGGGGCTGCTGGCGGCGTGGGGCAGGGGAGGGGGGCTGCTGGCGGCAAAGGGAGGCTGCCGGCGGTGACTTAAGAATTAGGGTTTAAATTGTGGAGAGAGAAAATTAGGATATCAAATTATTCACGATATACTGTACAGGGGTAGTATTGCCATTTTTAAAATACGTAGTGACAAAAATTATACTTTTTGGACGGAATACTGACGGTTGGATAAAAGTGTTACTTTTTTTAACGTTTTTGGTCACGTATGTTACATTTTGAAACTTTGTGTCCTCGCGTGTAATTACCCCCAAACCTCAGGGACATGGGTGTAATTAGCCCAACAAAAAATGACAAATTATTATTTTCGTGTGAGGAGTTATATACAAAAACTTTTGTACGACTTTTTTTTTTTACGAAAAAACATCTGTCAATATTGAATGATGCAATAATCATTAGAGGGATATATTAGTAAAGTAAATGTAACTATTATATGTGATGTGATTGTTCCAATATTCATTAAACCACCCTAAAAGGAAAAGGAAACAACTTATTTGTTGATAAAAAAGTTTGGGTAATCATAGTGTAGGTAGGACCGTTGCACCATAATTTGAAAAAATTCATAAGTATTTTGAATTGAAGCTGATGCACTATACTAACGAGGGTAAGTAATGAGAAGATTTGTAATGTCATGTAACGACGAAATTAATGTTTTGCTCTATCTTGGGCAGCTTTTTGTTCCTTTTTTTCTACTTTTTCAAGTTGGAATTAATGGCTAGAAATAGTCTGAGGTCATAAAGGGTAAAACGTGCATAGTTTGAAATGAAACAAACAATATCGTCTTTCTCGCAATGAATAATAATATCTTTTTGTAATTTGGGTGTACTGGACGCACACGTTGCACAACAGACACTAGCTTTGCTTCTCTCGTGTTCCAAATCTCCTGCTTTACATGGGATTTGAATATTTGATCTTGCACAGAGAAAATAACTGAATAAAAACTTAAATTTATAGACGAACATAAAATAAAAAATAAAAAACAAATCATCAAAGTTCACTTGTTTCATTGCATCTCTCCATTTCATTTCGAAAAAAAGAAAGGCAAAATTCGAGAATAAAAAAAAACAAACAGAGAAAAACCAACGAGTAAATCCTTTTTTATTTTTCTTAAATCCCTTCGTCGAGGCGAAAATGGATCACGTCTCTCGTAGAAACCCGTCGCAAAGGTTTGTTCAGATGACATAAAAGGCTTTAGAAGCTGAAGTAAACGTCGTCCATCACACGGAAGGAGATCATCAAGCTTGGCTAGAAGAGAAGATAGAGCTTGGACGAAGCAATTCATTGGAGGAAGCCAAAATGGAACCACGCGTAGATGTAGAGATGGACATGAACTTGTGAGATAAGAAGAAAGATGACCTCTGCAATTACCAGCATCACATGAACTTGTGAATTCGAGGAGCTCAACAGATTTTTTTTCTAATCATGTTTGACGTATACCATGTAGGTGCCCTTGTCAAGAATCAGTTTTTGAAAAGATGCTGTCAAACATGTTTTGTTCCCTAACATTTTCCCTTTCCCTTTCCCTGTCTTTTTTTTTTTTTTGAGTTAAAGCACTCAGTATCCGGATAGCACATTGGGGGCCGACTAATCCGGGTTCAAGTAGAGCAGGACCACATGGGCGGTAAAGATCTCCCTACCAAGTTTTAACACAGTTGCATTCCCAGGGCTCAAATCCGAGACCTCTGGTTAAGTTAGAACAATCCCTTACCAGCTGACATACGTGCTTGGTGGTCTCCCTTTCCCCGTCTTTGCTGGTACATATTTTTGAATAGAATGGTAGCTATGGTCCTTATATTTGCATTTAACAGACGGCTGTGCTTTGTTGGTCTTTCTCTAGACTAGATAAAGCAGTGTTGCATTTGTGTAGTACTGTTTGGGAGGATCCTAGCTTTTGGATGCCTCCAGTTTCGTTTCTCCTCCTTTCTTTTCTTTAATCGCTTGTTGCGTTCAAACTGAATTTTCATTGGTGTGTTTTTATCGGAAAGAAGAATACGAATCTGGCCGAGACGGCTTATTTTCTACTTCTAGTAACTAAAATATAAACGAGTGTGTGAAGTGTGGAACCGAGGGCACGAGTTGTAGGACTCAAAGCGAGTGAAGCACGTGGTTAGTGGTTACCCCTTGTTTAGCTAATTAACAATGCATGAAAGATAGAGGACTTCTCTCAAGGTTATTCTTGAATGCAGTATCTAAGACCCCTTGGTTATCACGTTTATTTCGGATATCTTTACATTAAACAGAAAAGATTCAATTCTCCGACCAAAAATATTTTATTTTCATTAACTTAAATGGTGCGCATGTAAATCGTATTTAATATTGATATATCATGATCAGGCCTACTAAATCGTGTCCTAAACACTCGTCATGCCGTGATCAAGCTTTCGTCCTTCCATGACACATTCGCAGCGCTAAATAACACCTTGGATGACAATTTAATCTAATACGGAACCACATTAGTGCCTCCAATCCAACGTAGACAATACATATTGTTAATGACCATTTACTGCAGCCTCTCCGGCTTCGGTCAGTATTATATTGTGCCGTATAAATCATCCGCTCATCTAGGATCATTGAATGTGTTGTAAAATAATCTCATTTTGTTCCTAACATCTCATTCCATCACATCCATCCCTCCTATTATATCTGCCAAAAAAATTGGGACAGTGCAAATTTTGTCATGCTGACTCGTTTTATGTGATTACCGTTGAATTAAAATACTTTATAACATTAAAAAATGTATAATGGCAAGACAAAAAAGGTATGCTCCGACAAGAATCATAGAATTATTTTGTCATATAGCTGTTTATGCTCCATAGCCTACATTTTATATTTGTAGTGTGGCATTGCAAGTTTAGGAGCTTTCTTGTGTAGCCAATTGCAATTTGATAACTTTTGATGACCTTATATTTCGTACTTTTGCAAGACCACAAAAATCTGACGTGGACAGTGACTCTCTAACTGGGGCATATTAATGAAAATTTGTCGCTAGTTATAAGAAAAGCAAAGCAAGGCAAGGGAAAGTAAGGAAGGTTGGTGTTCGCTGTGGACTTGTGGAGGGTGTCGTTGTGCCGGTGATGTATTTGCTGGTTCCTGTTTGCGGTTATGTTCGGCGTGGTTGAAGGCGGGGTGGTGGACTGCTGGTGGTGAGAATTTCCAACACCGCTTTAGGTGGGCTAGGACGGGTATGCGGCGGTGGTGAAGACTTGCAGATCTGCTGCCGGTGGAGGTGGCGCGCACGATTGCACAGAGGTGTGTGGCGTTGAGATGCATTTCATTGCGTTGTTTGGTTTTGGACACGTGTTCTTGTGCCGGTAGTGGGAGATCGCAGGTGTTATGTGGCAGCTTTATCTTGTTTGTCCTTATTTGATTTTTAAAAAAATAGATATTACTATTAATTATGCTATTTATCTTGTTTGTTCGAAGGCGCTTTTAAATAACTGTTATGTAATTTATTTAGTTGACTTGTTTGTTTGTTAATTTTATATTATGATGCTAAGCAATGAGGTTATCATCCATACATATACATGTGTGTCAAATTTGGTGCCTTTTATGAGTTTCGTGTAACCTGACAGCTTTATAATCTCTTTCAAATGTATATATTTTTATTAGTATCTCGAACATTCAAGGAAACACTCTGCAATATTAGAGAATATTATGGCAAGACAAAAATGGGTATGCTTAGACAAAAATCACTCGGATTATTCCGGCAGTGGGGAGATGGCAGGTGTTATGTGGCAGCTTTATCTTGTTTATCCTTATCTGATTTTATAAAAAATAAGAAAATAGATATTATTAATTATGCTATTTATCTTATTTGTTCCAAAGCGCTTTTAAATCACTGTTATGTAATTTATTTAGTTGACTTGTTTGTTTGTTAGCGGATGAGGTTGTCATCGATACATATTGATGCTAAGGAAATGGGTTTGCAGTCGACGTGGAGATGGCACAAGGAATGCATTCCGAGTCAGATGTCAAGTATGCTCATGTAGAATACAGCAAGGATGGAGTAATGGTAAACACTGAGGGCTTCCCAGATAGAGCCTATGGATGACAGTGCTACGAGGGCGATGACGCGGGGTGAATGCACGACGACAGTCACTGTCCGATACTTAGGTCCAGAGTTAAGGTCATGTATGTTTCTCTCTCAAGAATTCTAGCGTCAGAAATTGAATGTGAGTTCGGGAAAACGTGGAGAGTCTTCCCAAATGAATTCTCAAGACCCCTATTTATAGAGGTTGAGATGATGATGTCATCAACCGACATGTAGCGTTCTCCGAGAATGACACGTCACCGAGGGGTCGACAATTGTCGGTGATCCACGAACTGTCAGATTGCATGTTCACCAGGCCTGCCCCGCCCAGCATCGCTCTATTTGTCTGAAAAGACTAGTCCACACAGCGCTGGTATGACTAAAGAGCTCCCTTAATCTAGCCACCTGTCCAAAGCCTTTGTAGAGTCCCACAAGGCGTCGAGAGACCTAAGGACCTGGCAGCAGTGGGAAGACCCGACGCCCAACTGCCAAGCACACTAGGTGCGATGATCTCTAGAGACCTACTCCCGTCTCGAAGTGACTCTGGAGTCATAGTCCCTAAGGGTGCCGATGAAAGCCCCCGGTGTCAAAGCACGTAAGCTAGTCACGCAGACATTCTGGCGAAGATAATGTCCCAGAAGAGTCGCCTATCTCACGGGTGAGTCGTCGTGCTGAATCACGCGGAGCTCGCCAAGGTAGTGTCCAGAAGGAGTCATCTACCCGACACACCGAGGTAATATCCCAGAGGAGTCGTTTACTTGACAAGCCGAGGTTGTATCCCGAAGGAGTCGCCTACGTAGTGGAAGGGGAGTTGGAACTCCCTAGCAGAGATAGTTTTCAGGAAGAGTTGCCTATCCTTACAGGATGCTGCACACTCCGGGGAGTGGGTTGAAACATGTTCCACTACTAAGGCAAGGAACGCATGTTGTTGTTATAGATGGACCAATGCTGGGCGCGGTAGCATGACAGGATGCCAGGGGGCACGATTGTATTATCGGAGCAACGTATGGGCACGACGGAGTATGTGCGGTGTCGGCGACATGATAATGTGACAGAGAGCCGGGGGTGCGACTGTATAAGCAACACACCACATGGGCACGACAAAGGGTGTGCAGTACCGGGGACATGTGACATGCAAATGGCGCACGAGCAAGATGATAGGTGTCGTGAAGTCGGACATCATGTCGGTAGCACGTGAAGCATGAACAGCGTATGAGCGCCGCGACGTCTGTCGCAGAAGTGGGCATCGTGCCGAGGGCACGTGATACTTGAACGACGCATGAGCGTGGCAACGATTATCCCGGAGACAGCGCACGGGGGAAGGCTACGACAACAATTGTCATCTGAAGAGAGTGATAGGGTTTCAAGGTGGAGGCCAAGGCCAACCCTTGGGGGAAGGCTAAGGTTGACACCTAAAGGCAAGGCCGAGGCTAACCGCCCAAAGGGAGAGGCTGAGGCCGACCACCCTTGGCAAAAGCCAAGGCACGCCAATATCGCTCAGTTAGAGATTTTATTATAGAGTGGCGCGTTTGAGCGTGGGTGTTGGTTTGATCGACTTAGGAGCGTTAAACATTAACGGTTGAAAATTTGACGTGTTGCGGGAGAGGGACCCAATGTCGGGTTTCAGGTTATTTCCATGATTCGTTTTTGGTGTGTTATGGGTGCAGGTTAAATTTGCTGATGGGATTTGTGTGCTGTGAGGCCACCGGGTTAGAGAAGGAAGGGGAGCTAGATCTAGGTTCTTTCGTCTAGGGCTTATTTTTTCCCTTCCCCCTAGTTGTTCTTCTTTCCCCTAGATCTAGAAAGGATTGTTTGGATGTTTTAGACCGTAGGTGTGGTTTCTGTGATGTTTCCAATGGTAAGGGGTAGATTCAGTTGATGATTCCGGTGGTAAGTGTCTTGGTTATTCTGAGTTTTCAGTTGTTTTTTTTTTTTTCTGATTAGATCTGTTGGTAACGGGCTCAGGTTACCATGGGAGGGCTGGTGCTTTACAGGTATCAGTCGGCGTTGTTGAGTCGATGGTCATCGATGGTTATGAGGGCTACCGCAACTGAGTTTTCTGGTGAATTCACTAAGTTTGTGGGCGTTCATTTTGGTTGTTGTAGCGGTGCTTCCTATGTATCAACAACGGACTGATGGCCAGAGAAGGTGGGTTTTCCGGTGCCAGAATAGTTCACGTCGATCGAGGACATGTACCAGAAATGGGGACATGTATTTGGCATTGGAGAGTGGCACATTGATCGAGGTAAGGGAAGGGGCACGTGTACTGTGTCTGGGCTGGTGGCTGACAGGCTGTGTCTTCTCATTGGCTTGTTTAGTTAATAGTTTATTATCTATTTTCTTATTTAATATTTCTCTTGTCATTATTAGAACGAGTGATCGTGGCACACGATGCGTGTGCAAAAATAAAATTAATAGTATAAATTTTATTAAAATGTAAATTTGTAAAACTAAACATATTTTTATGGATAGTTAATTACCAATTAAGATTTTTATTTTGTCAATTTTTATAATTTTTCTTGGAATGCTACTTGTCACCACTATAAGTAGGTAGTTATGTAACACCCAAAAATGTGTTTTACGATTTTACCTTCATTTTGGACACGTATCAGCACTACAGCACCAAAAGAATATGACACCAAAAAATGTCTTCTCATTATATATAGTATAGATATAGATGTTGTCATCCTAGTTAGTATTATCTTAGACAGTATTTAGCTAATAGTTATATGTTTTCTTAATTAGTATTTATTCATAAAAAAAATATTAGAATGTTGTTACTGTTATGAGTTTTATTTTATTGTACTCTTAGCGGATAGAGTTATCATCGGTAAGTCTTTATTTACCTTTTTTTTTTTGGTATATATCTCTACTCTATAATCTACCCACAAAAAAAAAAAAGCATAGGATCTCGCGTATAGTCGATTGCAATTTGATAACCGTACTTTTGCAAGACCACAAAAATCTGATGTGGACGGTGACTCACTAAGTGGGGCAAATAATGAATCTTGTCGCTAGTAATAGGAAAATCAAAGCAAGGGAAACTCAAGAAGGTTAGTATAACTTGATTATATACTTTCTGATGGGAAATGTTTGTTCTTTTCCTGTTAAACAATATGGTCAGATCTTCCAAAATTCTTCTCATCTTCGCCATGACCTTATATTAATTCTTCTTTTATTTCTTGTCGTTAATTCTTTACTAATTTTAGGGACCAGGCTAACACCTCACAAGCTAAAACTATTCTGCGACTATTCAGACCTTACTGATTTAGCAAAAATCAATCTTACGAGTTAAAACTTATTAAGTTCTCATCATGGATCCAACAATGTATATCATGCTCTAGCATTTCTCTTTACGTGCAAGCTCCCAGTTGCACCCGAAGAGACTAATCAAGACGAAACATTACCAAATGCATAAATAATCTAAGCGCAAATTATATTATAATAAAGGGGGACCAAATATATAACGGAGAAGAATTGAACTCAAGACGTTAGCAAACTAGAGCTCCGATAGCATGTTAAGTTACCATCTGCTCTAAAAGTTTAAGCTAATAGAGAATGAGCGCAACGATGTATATCATGCTCTAAGAAAACTAATGTGCAATTACCTAGACCTAACTGAATTTAGTGAGAACTGCTTTTCATTGCTGGCTCACTAGTTTTCTATATCCGTACCAACGGATCAATTGTAACTAATAAAATTTTGCGTTCAACTCAAAACTACGTTCAAGAAAAGAAGAAGAAGACAATCATGTTTAAGAATTAATTTCAAATTTATATATAATCGATGCGAGACTTGACAATACGGAGGTCAATTGAGCCGAGATAAAAGTGCGAAACTCTAATAAAAGTGGAGCAGGATGCAGACATCGTATAAAGGTGCCATCTTCCGCTTGAAGTGGAAAGCTCAAAAGCTCCATTGTCCCACCTTCTGGGTCGGGGTGATTCTTAGGTAGTGATTGTTGCATTTTTGCATGGGTGTATTATAATAATATAATATAATACTCTAAGTTGTGTCACAGCCCATTTGATGTCTTGGCCCACGTCTTTCTGCCGCTGACTTCTTTCTATTTTTCATATATTTCCCAAATTAATTGTGATGAATTACGGAACTTGGGCCTGCGGCCTGCCATCTCGGACAAGTATTTATCTTGGGCTTCTATCGGCCCTTCTGACAAGTGACAACTTAATGATAAAGGGTGCACACTGCACACATACTAAGACTTGACTTGAACATCTCCTTTTTTTTTTTTTACATTGTTGGTACTAGCTAAAATCCGTAGTATGTATGGGACGTAAGGTAGTTAATTATAAAATGGGAGACAAGAGATCACGGGACCGGGTGGTTAGAGTTCATGAGCTTGAAGGTTATTTTGTGACCATTTAAAATTTAAGACATATTTAGTTTTATTTTAGAATTGTAAGAATTCAAGAAAACAGGATTAAAGTTTTGAAATGTACAGAAGATACCAAACAAATCTAAATACATATATGATAGATGGGCGTGTGTATTCTTGAGTTGTATGACAGTTCTACCATAATGGTCGCTACATGTGCTTACTAATTTTTCATTAAGAACAGCCCGAGAATGACGTTAAAATTGTTGCCAAAATTATTTGCACAAATGTCGTTAATCAATTTTTAGCGACAGTTAATAATTACGGAGTATATTATGCAAGAGGTTGTGGACTATTTTGACAAGTCGTTGCAATAAATGTTTATCCACATCAAATGGCCACTTCCGTTTTCGCCATTAATAGAGAAGCTTAGGGCCTCTGCAGGCTATGGTCTCGAATCGTTCATTTTGTTTGTTTTTAGGCGTCACATTCCGATAAATTGGAGTTTTATGAGTATGTAATGTTGGATTTGATCGATTCAATCCTATTAAGTAGCCTAATAAGTCATACTAATGTTGACTATTTATTTGACTTGAACATTCATTAATTAAATTAGTTAAATAATATTATCAACCTATTTAATTTTACCATCCAATACACGAATAATTTATGGTATATAAAAAGGCTTATAGACCCTAATCTCTTAACTTTGA
Source organism: Escallonia herrerae (assembly GCA_033070095.1). Lineage (NCBI taxonomy): Eukaryota > Viridiplantae > Streptophyta > Magnoliopsida > Escalloniales > Escalloniaceae > Escallonia > Escallonia herrerae. The sequence goes on along the minus strand of JAVXUP010002520.1, from coordinate 63,906 downwards.
TGGATGGTTGAGATTTGATAAGTTTACAGTTGAAATGGAAATCTAAAGAAACGTCGGCTGTTAACAAAGGAAGAGGAGCTAAGCGAGAGTACCCCACTACTCTCTTTAGATAAATATTTTTGTTTCTTGGAGACTAGGACATGATAATGCTTGGCTACTCTTTTGCGTACTAGACTAATTAAAAAATACACTTCTTTATTCTATCATCAAAAATAGATAAAAGTAGTGAAGATCAATGCTAAAAGGATACGTTCACTTCCGCATCTTGGTATTCTTTCATCATCTGAATAAAGCTTTTTGAAAAATTTTGACTTCCTACGATTCTGGTGTGTTTGATGTCCTATTATTCTTAAACATATACTATTGTAAGATTCTAACGTTCTTAATTATAGGGTCAAGATGAATGAAATAATCCTAACATGTAACAACATTACGTTCGATAGTCTTAAATAGTCAGAATCAATAGTGTCAGATCATGCATTTCATATGTTCTTCATAACATGGGTGTGAGTTAGTTTTGCTAGTAAGTTTTTTTTTTTTGGTCGTGTTAAGGTTGCGGCATGCTCAAGTGATCGTACTTGAACTGCGTACAATTCAACAAAGAAGAAATTAGTTGCGAAAATGAAGGCTCTGTTTGGTAACCATTATTTTTCTAATTTTTTCTCTAGTTTAAAAAACTAGAGAAAATAAATGCGTTTGACACACAGTTTTTATTTTTTTCTTTAGTTTTAAAAATCAGTTTTTAAAACTCTAAAAAGGACTTTTTGGTTTTCAGTTTTGGTTTTTATTTTGAGACCACCACTACCGCTACCACCACCTCCCCCACCGCCGGCGACAGACAGCCTCCTCCTGCTGCCGACAGTCGACGGTAGCTGCCATCGCGGGCGACTGGTAGCCTCCTCCGGCGGCCACCGCCGGCAGCCACAGTCTGCCAACCCTAGCGACTGTCGGTGACCGACAGCCACCGCCGGCCACTGCCGACAGCCACCACCACAGTCGGCCACCGCCACTCCCCACAACACAAACCACAACCAAAGAAAAAATTTAAAATAAAAATTGAATAATCAAATACCCAAAAGAAAAAAACTCAAAATAAAATGGGGTAATTGAACACCAATTTGTTTTTGTAAAAAAATAAAAAATAAATTGGTTTTGTTTTATTTTTTGAAAACAGAAAATTAAAACTGAAAGTGTTACCAAACGCTACCGAAATCCTCCTTTTATTAGCTTTCTCTCTGGTCTCTGCTCTGGTATTGTCAGACTAGCAAAATGCGAGGAAGAGACTCAAATGCAGATTAGACGCACATTCAACATCTAAAGAAAAGAAAAGATGACCAAAAAAAAAAACATCTAAAGAAAAGACACTGTAATCTACTCTTTATAGCACTCCTGTAATTCCAATTGTAGCAACTGTTAAAGAAGCTAAATTTTGCAGGAAAACAACTTGTGTACTCATTAATTTGCCAGAAAATCCACTTCCTCCAGTTGGTCCTTGGATAACCATTGCACATTATTGTTCGTAGGGGTGAGTACGGTTCGGTTTGGGGGTCAAACCGCAAACCGAAATGTTACTCTTCCGTTTGAAAATTGGTGAACCGAACTAAACCAAATACCATCGGTTTGGACGGTTCAGTTTGGTTAGTTTAAACTGTTCGGCTTAGTCGGTTTGGATCGATTTTCGCCCACTTAAAGATGTTGTTCATTTACACATTACTAATTGAAGTTATATTTTTCTAAATTGCATATACTCATGTTTCGTTTGATATATAAGTTCTCATTGGTGAATAAAAAAGAGTGAGCAAAGATAAAATAGATATTGGTCATAAAATTTTTGGTGTTATAAGTGTTGTCAATATTTTCGTTTCTTTTAACTTTCAAGATTTGTTTATTTAGATTTGCTTAGTACTTTATATGTGTAATTATCATCGGAGTGTTACTAAAAATATATTAATATATCATAGGTCAGTTCGGTTCGATTTGGAATCGATTTAAAATATGTGAACCGTGAACCAAACCGAATCAATCAAGGTCGGTTTGAAAAATATGAAACCAAACCGTCAAGATCTTTAGACGGTTCGGATTGGATTGGTTCAATTTGAACGGTTCGGATCGGTGTGAACAATTTAATACTCACTCCTAAATTTGTTCGTTCTGTTGATGGGCTGCAAGAGCTCTGTCTCCATGGATATCAGGCTGAGGTGACTCTGAGGAATGAGCTCTGAAGCTAGCAGGGTAAAGGAATTGAAATCGTTGCGAATTTTCTCAATTGTCATGACTAGTTTTCAACATGAAACCCCCCACCCACACGCGCACACACAATCACACACACAACTTTTGTCTTCCAACCTCCGACATAAAAAAACAAAACCCATCGGTATACTGATCTATCGAAAGAAGAAAAGGACTTTCCAGAGGAAAGATATGCAGTCAAGTGGTCCACGAGATGGGGCTTACCATAGGCGATGATTATGATGATAGAACCCTGCAGCAGACGTGGTAGGGTACTGGGTTCGATGGAAGGAAAATGACCCTTGAGTCACAAGGTACCTTCCTTCCAATCGGAAATGCAAAGACGCAGATATTTTTCAATACCCTAGTATGGGCTCGATTCAGTGTCACCTAATTGAACGACGAATTCTCCTTTTCCAAATTTTCAAGATACAAGAAAGAACACCTGCAGTTCCCTGTGGTTGTCCTCACCAGGTCTCACGCCATGGCCATGCATGGCAGATCACAAAGTGCTGCTAGTAACCAAAAGTTATGAGAAAATTAACAACAATGTACAGAACAGTTACCTCAAGAAGTTTTTATTGAATGTCAAGGAAGGCTATATGTTGATTGTACTTAGGAAAATGCCAAGTCCTCAGGTCGATAAATTAATTGTGGCATGTACAGCAGCATATACATATATCCGGTAATGCTCAACGTGAGCAACCACCATGTGAAGGTTATCACAAGATTTGCCTGCAGTTTCGTACGTTTTGCACATGAGTGCAATAATACCAGGATCAACCCATCAAAAAGGAACACTGAGACATCACGTACAACTAATTTCCATCATATGTGGAAGAGAACCCTGATCTCAGTATGCGACCTTAAGAAGGAGGATAAGGATTTGGCAAGGACATGCCGAAACCACTTGCAGCCCGCAAGTATGGTCCCGACTCCAGATAAGAACTCCGTACCATTGTCATCACTATCTTGTCGGGCGATCTATTTTGGTCGTTAATCCAATACATTCTACAATCAGTGACGAAATTAGAGTGAATGTACAAGGTGGTCGATTATATTATTTATCGAAAAGGTGGTCAAAATATACTATAAAGTCCAGTGAGAAGAAGACTGTAGTGTGGAGTAAAACAAGTCCACTTTTTTAAGCCATCGTGGTCAACTGCCTCCAAAATTAGATTACCTTAATCAAATTAGGTCGCGATATTACTTGCCTATTTCACAATCACTACCTGTGGCTGTGGGTAACGACCCAAAGTTTTGAGCAAGAAGAAAGGCCAAACCCACTTAATTTGCCATAAACTATATTACTCACCTGAAAAATTAAGACAAGAATGTAATATATGTGCTCTACTTTTTACATTTGAATGTTTTTTCGATGAAGGTTCTGTTCTCTAGAACAAAACTCAAAGAAATGGAATAGCATAGAAGGAGTATGTGCCTGGCATTACAAGAACAATTAAGACATTGTAGATTTAGGGATGTTTCAGTTCATACAAAGGAGCAATTAGTATAGTTCCTTGGAGGTTACTCTCATCTCAGGACTCTGACTTTAGAAAGTTTGTAATGTCATTATGACACTATCAGTCGGCTTAATAGAATACACTTTGTTATTCTTCTCCAATTAAAGGAAGAGTTAATTATACACTTACTCGTCGTGAGGTAATTGAGTTATTATTAGCAACTACAGAAAGTATTAAATTTGCATTCTGCACCAATGATTTGCTATTTTATTACACTTTACGCAGGATGTACCAAAGTTAAGACCTTTAATGCCTAAGCTACCCCTCAGGGCTAACCTGCTACTGTATTTGCAATTTATTTTTCTCGTCTACTTTTGTTTTTAGTCCTTCTTTTTCTTCCCATCTTCGTTGTATTGGCCCTTCAACACTAACAACTAATCACCGTCACCAGCATAGACCACAAATCAAAACCCTTATCGCTCTGCCACCGTAAACTCTCCATATATAGATGAGCTCAAGGTCATGTTGTTTCCTCATCTTTAGGCAGTGACGCCGACTGTATCCATGAACTAGTTGGGAAAAAAAACATTGCTTAAGATCCTTGATGCGGCGCGGTGTCGAGAATGATATCTACTCGTCGACATCATGCAGAAAAGTTCTAATGAATTGCATATTGGCCAAGGGGGAGAAATGTGAGGGTGCATGAGTACCTAACAACCGATGTTTTCATCCTTTGTGTTGGGGCGGCGGCTCGGTGTGGCGGGTTACTCGTGGTTGGCTTGAGGTTCTGTTATGTTGGTGGAGACGGTGGTGTGGTGGCAGCTATTGACCAATGACCACATGTGTTGTAGAGAAATTGATCATGATTTATGGGGTGACAATGGTGGTGGTTGATCATAATTTTTAAGCATAGTGGAGGCGGGTTGGTCGTCAGCGGTGGCTCCAAAGCTTCTTATGAAGATATATAAACACCTTAACAAATAGCCTTTATTCAACTTAAACGGCAATCAGAAGAAAATTATAAAGGAAAACAAAGAAAAACACAGTCTTTTAACAATTATATTGCGGAGGCATTTTAATTTCTAATAGCCGATGAAACGAGATCAAAAACTCAAAAGTTCACGAGGAGTCAATGTAACTAGTCCTACATTGCCGATTGCTAGCTAGGAATCTGAGCCATCAAGCGGTGATTCATCACCATTTTTCTTTCATTATCACTTCAAAATTGATGCACAATCCGATTATCATCCTTTGGCTACAGAACTCGAGGTCACAACTTGCATATATTAATCGAAGACTAGAGTAGGGAAAGATTGGTCACCTTAAAACACTGCCGTGGGATTTATGAAATTGAGGATCCTTGTCTTAATATGTACAAACTTTTGTCCCATCACCCACACAAACAAACAAAAACACCCTTTGGACGTGCATGCTACTCTGTAGACTGCCATTTCCAACACACTCCCTAGGTATTCACCCAACCCAAGTCCTCCCTGCACTCTCACTTATTGGACATGCTTAATTACAATCAAGAAACTGAGAATGGCCTTAATCCCCTTCAAGCACACTGTATTGCTTCAGTCTACTATTAATTATAATTATAGCCTACTTCTCCTATGAATACTCTGCTGAAGCAACGCTTATTATAACATTGGTATTATAACATTGGTAAAGTGGTAAGTAGTGAAGAGAGTTGTTCCAAAGTTGCTAAAGTTTAAAAGAGTGCCACCAAGTTTTAAGAGTGTCACAATATTTTCCAACACTTTATATGTACTTGTAAGATCATTTCTTTTCTCAGACAACGCAAACTAGTATTGAATATTAAATTACATGCAAAAGTTTAGGATAAAAATATCCTTAGCATCATCTTCAATTGTTCCTCAGATCCGGAGGAAAACCAAAACGAGAAGGATGTGTTTGGCATGCATGATAAAAGTTTTGAATAGGATAAAAATATTTGACATTTAGTCACGCACTTAAGGGGCGATAACATATCCAAAGAACTACTTTTATCTCACTGGAGTGAGACGACGATACGGGAGGGGTGCTTTTTTATTTTTTATTTTATAAATCCAGGTCCATGGGATAAAATATGATGATCCAAAGGGAAAAGAATAGCACCGCAGCACCAACCGCTAGCATAGCACCACCTCCATGAAACCCAGCTTCGTCGTCGGCCTTCTTCACTGACCGTCTTTCTTCTCCTTTGAGGCGAGGGTGGAGGCGAGTAGTGGTGTCATGGTAGTGTCTGTTAGTGCGAATCTGCATCGAGTGATTGGTGGTGGTGGAAGGCAATAGGCAGGAAAAAGGTAATGAGTTGTTCGGTGGTGGTGCAATCTGTGGGTTATGGAGGTTGGTGGCCACTGGTGGTAGCTGCGCATTGGATGATGGTTGCAGTTGTGGTGGGCGGTGGGCCTGATGATGTGGTGGTGTGTTGACGTGTGTTAATGGTGTTGGTGGTCTTGTGGTAGGTTTAGGATGGTCACATGGTGGGTTTTGTTGATTTTGAAAGTGGTGAGATAATCCTCTCTGGCTTGTAATACGAGTTTAATTCAAATGCGGGTTAAGGTTTGTTACTTATCAGGCCTAAGCTGAGAAGACATGTTATCCAGGCTTATCGGGCCTTATCCTATTCACGCCAAACACAACACAAAAGTATATTTGTGTAGAAGAGCGCATCTTGGCTGGACTGTTCCCACAAGCATTAGTATTCCTATGATTGCGAGTCATGTTCACCTCCCCAAACTCTTAAATCAATCATTTATGACTAATGCACGAGGCTATGACTAATACATTTATACTATTAAGATCTAACTTAGTAGAGTAATGAATCGTGAGACACTGATATGTATGCTTTGATATGCTCCGTCGCACCATTCAAGTAAATTTATTAGCTCCTAGTACAAGAAAAACACAAAAAATGAGGGTAAATTTCAAAATAAAAATAAAAATGGGCAACACCAAAAATAGAGGGGTCGTACGTTTATATTTTTTGTACTCAAATTCTGTAATGATGACAAAAAAATGCATTTTTTTTGTACTTTTATCTTTTTGAGTATTCATTTTGGATACAAAATTCAAATAGTAACAAAAAAAAGTGAAAACACCTCAGAGGTGTTTTCACCTTTTTTCTTTTTTTTCTGACAAAAGTGAATTCCGTGTCAGAAAATTCTTTCAACTCCACTGTTTACCCTTCTGTGCATCCTTGTTATAGAGCAAAGGCAGATAAGAGAGGCATCGAAGAGAAGCTGTGCAACGATCACTGCGCCGATCACTACATCGATCTCAGATCTCACATTGGTTGATCTCAGATTCAACGATTCACATATCACAGATCAAAGACCAAAAACCCAGATTCATCGATCTCAGATCAAAGATTTAGAACCCGAAAGTTCCCCTTTTTCAAAGAAACATCTGTTCAATGGCGCCCCAGCTTGACTCGAGACCAAGACAAGAATGGGGCAAAAAAACATTTTCCAGACCAGAAAATCTTTTCCTTTCCCAAGATTAGCTCTGTGCTTATCGCTCTTCCAGAGCTGCTTATCTTGAATTCTTCTTGCAAAGAAAGGCGATTTGATCCACCTAGATTCTCCATAGATCGACGACTATCAGGAGACCCAGCCACCGAAATCCGCCGCGGTAGAGGTTTTGAGACATCCGTCTGCTCGGTATACTGCTCTACGGTGATAGATCGACGACTTTTCGGTGGTTTTTGTTGAGTAATTTCGTTGGGTTTTTGAAGTGAGGCTTGCGAATTTGTTGATTGTATGTTTTTGTTGTTGTCGGCCGGCAGCTGGTTGTCTTGGATCTCAGATCTCAGGTTTCGTTTGATTGTATGTTTTTGGATTGCGTTGCTGTTCCAGGATTCATGTTTAGGTGTTCCCCTTCTGAGAGACGAAACTTGAAGGAAGGGTAATATCGGAAAAATTGATGGTAACAGTAATGAAAATTGTAAACATACAAAAATTACTGAAAAAGGCAAACACAAAAAAAGTGGTAAAAATAATAAAAGTACACAATAATAATTTGTGATCGGATACAAAAAGATTGAAAACAAAAACAAAATACAAATACAGAAAATAAAAAATATAAGGTACAGCCCCAGAATTTCTACTTAGCACGTTCACTTATCCTTTGCTATTTCAGAGGGTTAACTTTGTCATGTCCAATTACGCCGAGCTAATTAAATACTCCCACTCTACTAATTAAGAATCCCAATGATGACGTGGGTTTGGACACTGAATTAAAAATAAATTGAATTTCACATAATTTAAGGAAATCAGTCATAAGAATCTAAAATTTGCATCCTCGGGAAACATAATCAAATGTTTCGCAGGTTCCAAATCTGTAAGACAGGATCCGTGGAATGTGGGGCCTGAAACTGACGGACGACAGCCGTCGAACACCGCCGTTTAGTCGCCGTCCCGACGCAGACTTTACTGTCCACAGTAAATTTATGATAAATGGGACGTGACAGTCAGGTCAGGTAACGGCGGGACGTTAGCTGACAAACGGCATCGTTTGCCTCGGGAATTGGATTAGAGGGGGCAAAAGCAGAATTGACGGGAATGGATAACGGCGGTGGGTCCCGTTAAGGGTCATAACTGTTGGGCTCTGCGTAAGATTTGAATTAAATGCAAAACTGAGCATGTGGTTACGTAATTTTCAGGGCATTCATTTATGATCAAATTCAAATACTAGAAGGTGTTGCTAGGTGTTTATTTTGGAATTCATGCTGCCAACACTCTTCAAAATTTGAAGTATGCAAGTGACCAAGAGTGTTTTGCATAAACAACCGATACTAAGGTCACGTTTGACGCAGTTTTTTTTTTTTTTCAGTTTTGAAAATTAAAAAAAAAATGCGTTTGGTAACCATTTTTTTCCTTCTCTAATTTAAAAAATCAGTTTTTAAACTAAAGAGTAAAAAAAAAAACTCCAAAAACTGATTTTTTTTTTTTTTTTCACTTTTGGTTTTTTTTAGACCACCACCATCACCCTCCCACCGCCGGCAGCCACCTCAGGCGACCACCGCCGGCCGCCGACAGCCACCTCCGGCGACTATCGGCAGCCGCCGCCGACTACCACCACCGTCGACCACCACTAGGTCCCACCACCGCCACAGCAAACCACCCAAAAAAAAGTTAAAATAAAAAGGGTTACCAAACACAAAAAAAAATACTAAAAAAAAAGGGTTATCAAATACCCACTTGTTTTTGTAAAAAAAATAAAATTAAGTTGCTCTTTAAAAACTGAAAACCAAAAAAAAAGTTTTGCCAAACCAACCCTAAAACTTAGCGATCGACACAAAAACTGTATTATCACGATTCATCGTCTCGAGGAGTATGCAAAAATAACTAGAATGAATATACCAGAAAAGGCACTTTACAGAACTAGAGTAATGGCCAGATGGCTAATTCGAAATTTTTTTCAAGAGCATATAAAGAAGAGGAGTGTCCTGGAATGTGTTACCAAAAGGATAACAAGTTTTTTATCAGATAATATATTTCTAAACCCTTGAAGTTACGGTGTAATTACTAGCTGTTCATCGATTATAAAAAATATTAAATAAATCCTTTAATCGGACAATATACAAATGGAGGTAAGAAATTTTGTTTAAAAGACTAATTTAACCTTTTGTTTATGTTGAATTTCCTTTCACACATACACTCTACATCTTTTCCATTTTTTCCTTTCTAACTAATCAACTCCCCCTCCCCCAACCACCACCACCACAACCACGGCTCCACCACATAATGACACCTTACAAATTAATTGAATTTACCCACAATCATATATACGCATGCGGGCACGCACACATACATACATCGAATGTGTGTAGTGTATGCATGGAGACGAGTTGCATCTCTCTGTGTATGTGCACGCCTGTGCATGAAGACGTGTGTGTGTGTGTGTGTGTGTGTGTGAGCCAGTGCGTGCGTGAGTTTATGTGGGGGTGGAAGAAAGTGAAGGGAATATGTGAATGTGAGATAAATATGTGTAATAAATTTACACGTGAAAAAAGTTAAGGGTGAAAGAGGTCTTGTATTGTCATTTTGAAAATATAATATGCAAACATAAGCACAATGCATATTAAGTACAAACGACGTTATAACGGAAGGATACAAGTTGATGCCAAGGAATGTGGGTTCGCAGTCGACGTGAAGGTGCCACAGGAATGCAGTTCGAGTTAGATGTCAAGTGTGAAAATGTGGGACACAGCAAGGACGGAGACCAAGGGCTTTCCAGACAGAGCCTGAGGCTGGCAGTGCTACGAGGGAGATGGCGCAGAATGAATACACGACGACAATCACAGTCCGATGCTTAGGTCCAGAGTCAAGGTCCTGTATGTTTCTCTCTCTAGGATTCTAGAGTGAGAAAGTGAAGATGTTCTGAGAATGCCCAAATGTCAGAAAATGTCCAACCTTCCAAATGAATTTTCAAGACCTCTATTTATAGAGGTTGAGATGATGATGTCATCACACATCACGTGGCACTCCCCGGGAGTGACACGTCACCGAGGGGTCCACAGCTGTCGGTGCTCCACGGATTGTTGAATCGCATATTCACCTTACCTGCCGTGCACAACGTCGCTCTGTCTGTCTGGAAAGACTGGCTCCCACAGCGTCGGTGTTGCCAGATAACCCATTTGATCTAGCCACCAATCCAAGCCCTTGCAGAGTCCCACAGGCCTGGCAGTGGTGGGGAAGACCCGACACCTAGTTACCGGTGGACTAGGCGCGATGCCCTCCAAAGACCTGATCGCGTCTCGAAGTGACTCGAGGGTCATAGTCCACAGGGGTGTCGACGCAAGCCCCCAGTGCCGAAGCACGTAGGCCAGTCACGAAGACACCCTAGTAGAAATAGTGTCCCGGAGGAGTCGCCTATCCAGCAGGTGAGTCCTTGTACTGGAGCATTCAGAGCGCGTCAAGGTAGCATCCCAGAGGAGCCGTCTACCTGGCAGAAGGGGAGTTGAAGAGCTCCCTGACGGAGATAGTGTCCCGGAGGAGTCGCCTATCCCGGCGGTGAGTCCTTGTGCCGGAGCACTCGGAGAGCATCAAGGTAGCATTCCGGAGGAGCCGTCTACCCGACTTGCCGAGGTAGCTTCCCGGAGGAGCCTTTTACTTGGCAAAATGGGAGTTGAAGAGCTTCCTGGAGGAGATAGTGTCCCAGAGGAGTCGCATATCCTCGCAGGATGCTACACACTCCGAAGAGTGGGTCGAAGCATGTTCTACGACCAAGGCAAGGTGCGCATGGTGTGGTGAAAGGATGTACCGATACAAGGAGCATGGTAGTGTGACAGAGAGCCAGAGGGCACGACTGTGCTAGTGGCGCAGCGCACGGGCACAGCAGAGTGAGTAAGGTGCTGGGGGGTATATCTGTGTTAGTGGCGCGGCAAAGTGAGTGAGGTGTTGGGGGCACGTGTCATGGAGATGGCGTACAGGTGCGGTGAAGTGTGTATGGTGCCCGGGAGCACGACATTGCGACAGAGAGCCTTAGGGCAGGGCTCTATCAGTGCACGATGCATGGGCGCAGCGGAGTGAGTAAGGTGCCGGGGGCACGTCTGTGTTAGTGGCACATCACATGGGCGCGACGGAGTGCGTACGGTGCCGGGGGCACATGTCATGAAGATGGCGCAGCGCATGGGCGCGACATAGTGCGTATAGGGCACTGTAGTGTGACATTGAGTCAAGGGGCGCAACTGTATCAATGGCGTGGCTCATGGGCACAGTGGAGTGAGTAAGGTGCCGGGGGGGCACGTCTGTGAGTTCCGGGCGACGGGGGTCGCGGAGTGAGTTCCGCGCGACAGGGGTCATGGAGTCCGGGAGATGGGGGTCGCGGAGTGAGTACTGGCGACGGGGTCGCGGAGTGACGTACGGGCGACGTGTGTGCTAAGTGAAGTATGGTCCCTTAGGAGTAGGAAAATGCTAAGTATAGAAGCCAAAGGCCAACCCTTAGGGGGAGGCCAAGGCCGACCCCAAAGGGGGCCGAGGCCGAGGCCGACCCTAAGGGGAAGGCTGAGGCAGAGGCCGACCCCAAAGGGAAGGCCGAGGCCAAGGCCGATCCCTAGGGGAAGGCCAAGGCCAACTTCCCTGGGCAAGTGCCATGGTGCATCGACGGGCGCCGGGCGAAGTACGTCGTCGATGCTTGATGAGCAGTCACGCAAAGATGAGTTTCTTGGTGGCGAAGTCACGTAGAAAAAATGAGAAGTACATGTGACTTGAGTGTGCACGTTTTGACCAGTTGGAAGCGTTGAATATTGTCTGTTTCTTATGCGGACGTGTTATGCAAAATGGAACCCTCAATGGGCTTTTGGGTGCAATTAGAATAGGTTGTGAACACAAGTATTATGAACTTTCAAGATTTTTGTCTGACATATAAGGTTTTAAAAGTCGACCTTATATGTCAGCAGTATGGACAACTTACAGCCTCCCTTACGGTGGCCATTAATTATTGCTAACTATTATTGATAACATTTATTAAAATATTTTTTTATAACAATTATTAGAAATATTTTTTAGCGACACAATTTAACTTCTACTGGTTCTTCCCCTGTGCGCGGGGTTATAAACTATTCTTATAACTTGCATGCGGCTAAAACTTATTTATTTATATTAATAATAATGATAATAATAATAATTATTATTATCATTGGTAACAGAGATGCATTAATTCCTCGAGAGGAAAAGTATTTGGCTTTAGCTTTTGCTGCCGGATATATTTCAAAAAACATCCAGCTGGGCATTATTTGAAAATAATTGTCTTGTTCGCTTTTAATTGTTCACAAGAAAAGTTTACCAGCTCCATCCATCATTGCCCCTATCTCTCATCTCTCAGGCAAAAAAAGGACAAGAACTATTAAAAGAGAAAATACAGTACAAGATTAATGCATGGATTGCCTGGGTGTTGGCCCGCTACGTCTAAACGCCATCATTTCATTTGCATTCAAAATATGAATCAGCAGCAGCAGATCTCCTGACCAAAAACTGGTTAAAAATGAACCCAAAGAGTGAAGACAAACCCCAAAGCCAAGCCTCAGCTTTTTGTCACTACAGAAGAGTCCACGCTAAACTAGATCCAGACTGCACCCTGCACATTTTTTTTGAACTCGAAAGATCTTGTCAAACCCCTGGTTTCTGCTTGTGTTTAATTTGTGGCCATCTTGCTAGTTGTTTGTTTTTTACCCTGATTTCTACCTCAACAATGGTTGAACACATATGGATAGCCCTTGCTTAGTTACCCAAGTTGCTTAGTTGTGAACTTTTGCGGAATGAGTGAAAATTTAGCGCTTTGACTAACAATGGATCGCGTCGAACATGTAGATTCGTTTTGTGGAGTAAGAAAAATTGTTATCTCGTTTAGTTTTTATAACGATAAATGTTTTCGCGCAGGTAGTTATATGTAGTAAAAACGTCACGTTTAACTTTATACAGAGTTGAGATAACATGGTAAATCAAAAGAATGTAATATGTTAGTACTGAGAAAAATAACGAAGTTCGTCTGAGACGAGATTGATTGCTATAATACCCACTTAGTGAACCCCAAAGAGAAAAGTTAAGAAAATATAATGTCTGCGTTGGTAAAAAGGGAAATAGTTTAGCTATGCACATTTAAATCAAATTGTAAAATTAATGAAGGGTAAGGAATAAAAGCAAATATTGTAATATATATGACAAATAAATGAGCTAAAATATTTTTTTAAGTTTTTCCCTAAACCACATAAATATTATAATTGCCATAAAATTCAACCTATTACTTTGCACATAAAATTTGATCAGGCCGATCTTTATCTAAAGCAAACCTAGACCTAAGAAATTTGAAATGCAAACAAAAGCTTTAAAGGGGCCTTATGTAAAGCAAAGTCCCACGGCTATTTTTCACATTTCACCTGCTCAGACTGTGGATTGCTGTGAGTACACAAACAAAGTTGGCTCTGACGAAGGGTAAGAGATATGCGTTCACTCTGCCAATGTAGACCGGTATTCTTGATGATGATATAGTTATATGTTTGGCATTGACTCATCCGTTATCAAAATCTATGAGTTTATGTTTCCTCCATTATTTTGGATTTGAGTCGCGGTGAGGTTGGTTGAACCTTAAATTCAAAGCCCACATTAAACCATTTCTTTACTTGTCACTTTGGCGCACTCTTTACTTCTCTCTGTCTCTCACTTGAATCAATCAGCATTTAATACTTGCCGTGTAATTTGCTATTTTGATTTGAAAGCAGAGCACGAAAGGAAGCAGAGATTCTGTCACTGAATGATCCAATACTAACACCAACAAAACCCATCAATTTCTAGTACTACTTTTGATACCAGTGAGCTCTCTTTTCACCCATTTTGGATATCTTTTGTACATGTAATTTTGCTACTTTTACTGAGGATATTTTTTTTTCTTGATTTTACAGGAAAGAAGGGTTTTTTGTCGCGTTTCATTTGGGGATTTATGGTGTTGATTTTGGTTAAAATCTTTGAAGTTAATGAGTGATGCCTATCGAGGAAAAAGCTAAGTGGAAGTCTTCTCTTGTGTCATATCAGTGATTTGATCGTATGTTTTGGCTTTGGAGTGGATGGACATGTGGTTTTTGTGAAGCTAAAAAGTTGTGCATAGGTGGAATCTGGTGTCGTTCCATATTTGATAAAGGAAAGGGAGGTTCATTTTTGGATCTGGGAAACCAGCTCACTCTTTGATTGGAAAAGCCTATAAAGAAACGCCTTTACCTTGTTTTGCGTTGGACTTGTATTATGTGTCTGTTCGTGTTGTTGTACAAACCCTCATGTGCCAAACAGTGGATTGATGCTCTGGAACAACGTTGAGTTCCATCAGAGTTTGGATTCATTTGTTTCTCTCAGCAACTAGTGCTCCACGGATTTATAATATTCAAGCTAAAGGGTTTCTTTAATCTGAGCCAAGGGTAAGAACCAGCTCAAATTGATTTGAGGGTTTATAAGTACACAGGGAAGGAGTTCACTCATCTCTTAATTTAGTTTGAAAGCTCTTTGGGATTGTTGGTGAAAAAGGGTAATTGTCCTTCGGTACCAATATACTGTACTGCAGTACTGGAGAACAGTGAGCATATTCTCGAATTTACATGCCTGAAGACTGTAATCACGAGTTTGTGCTGTTTTCTCGCTGTTGCTTGGTGTGGACAAAAATGCTTTCTCTGGTTGCGTTCTTGTGAAGGTATCATTTCGGGTTGATTGGTTGGATCTGTTGAAGGAAGAGTAAGCAAGTAAACGAGCGCTCCCCCCCCCCCCCCCGCCGGACTAATGAGTAGGGAATTGAAGGCGGGGAAGCAGGACAAGGGTTCGGATGCTGCTGAGAAAGTTGTGGTTGCCGTTAAGGGGTCGAAAGATATTCCAAAGACCGCTCTGGTGTGGGCTTTGACTCATGTGGTGCAACCTGGGCATTGCATTACACTGCTTGTGGTTGTTCCTTCTCAACTTTCTGGTACCCCTATATAACCTCCCTCTGGTTTCATGCTCTTTTGTTTGCTAAAATGTAATGATACCAAAAAAATGTATTGATAGTTGATTTTTGGACATATATCTTCGACGATCATTCCGATTTCCGACCCTTGTTATGTCTTGTGTGATTTCCCCGTTTTCATTTTCTTGATGCCAATAAGGAAAGAAGTGCGTGGTCCTTCTATTTCTCGGTATTTTTTCTAATGCCAAACTCATGATCTGATCATGGAAAGAACTGATGTTGCTTTCTATACTGCTTGACACTGATGGGAATCAATAGGTTTTATGCAATAACCAATTTCACGCAGTAGCATGGATTCTGTTAAAAAAAATGCAGCAATTAAGATTTAGAATCTCAATTGAAGATATTAAATTGACGGTTTATACTTACTTCCCTTTGGTTCAGGTAGAAAGTTATGGGGTTTCCCAAGATTTGCTGGAGACTGTGCTGGTGGCCACCGAAGGTCTCAATTAGGAACTAGTTCAGACCAGAAATCTGATATTACAGATTCATGCTCCCAAATGATCCTTCAGCTCCAAGATGTTTATGATCCTAACAAGGTCAGCGCCTAACGATTGTTTAAATTCCTACTGTTCTAATCACAGCTTGATTACATTTTGTTCCTGTATTGTGATTCCGTTAATATAGGTAAATGTGAAGATCAAAATCGTTGCTGGATCGCCCTGTGGGGCTGTGGCTGCGGAGGCCAAGAGGACTCAAGCTAGTTGGGTTGTTCTGGACAAGTAAAATTCTTATTTCTGTGCCGAGTTCTATGACTTCTTGCAGGTTTGTCGCATTGATGATTTTGTTCTCATTGCTTGCAGACAGCTCAAGCATGAAGAAAAACGCTGCATGGAAGAGTTGCAATGCAACATTGTGGTTATGAAGCGATCACAACCGAAAGTTCTACGTCTAAATTTAGTTGGATCACCTAAAACTGGACCCGAGGCAGCCTCCTCTTCATTACCTTCTGAGCTAGATCAATTATCTTTGACTCAACAGAAGAACAAAAATGAGGCCTTGACCTCCATTCGAGGACCGGTGGTTACTCCAACAAGTAGTCCCGAATTATTTAGTGCAACTGAAGCTGGAACTTCATCAGTTTCGAGCTCTGACCCAGGAACGTCGCCATTTTTCATCTCTGACGTGAACGGAGACCTAAAGAAGGAGGAACTCCTAGCTGCAAAAGGTAACCTGCAGCTTGACGAATCTAGTTCAGAGACAGACAGCGAAGACTTATCTGCATCTTCTTCAAGTTTAGGTTTCCAACCATGGATGGCAGATATTTTAACTTCTAGATGTCAGTCGTCACAACACATGGAAGAAGGTTCACAAAGATCTAATAATCGGGCTCAAACTTCTACCACTAAGGTCTTGCTTCAGAAATTCACTAGACTTGATCGAGAAGCTGGATATGGAATGCCAAATTGTGGATCTGATTTGGAGTTCAGTGGAAATGTTAGAGAGGCAATTTCCCTATCCAGAAATGCACCTCTTGGCCCTCCTCCTTTGTGTTCAATATGTCAGCACAAGGCACCTGTTTTTGGGAAACCTCCAAGGTGGTTCACATATGCTGAGCTGGAGCTTGCTACTGGAGGATTTTCGCAAGCTAATTTCTTGGCGGAAGGAGGGTTTGGATCTGTCCACAGAGGTGTCCTACCAGATGGCCAGGCTGTCGCTGTCAAGCAGCACAAGCTGGCAAGTTCTCAAGGGGACCAGGAATTCTGTTCAGAAGTGGAAGTCTTGAGTTGTGCTCAACACTGGAATGTTGTCATGTTGATTGGCTTCTGTATTGAGGATGGAAGAAGGTTACTGGTTTATGAGTATATTTGCAACGGGTCATTGGATTCTCATCTTTATGGTAATTACTGTTTCTTAAGATGCATATGCACTATATGTTCAGTGCTGAATGCACGCTGTATCTTGTCCTTTTTACCTTTTTTCTTTGCGTATTGGGCTTGTAGGAGAATATAGCTTTTGCATGCGTGCATAATATCAAGATCTAGGATGACCCTGTGCTTAAAAAAGGAAAATTTGACCTTTGCATATGAAGGTGTTGCAAGTTCAGTCTGACAACTATTAGAGAGGGCCTCTTTCGATACCTTATAACTAATTTTGGAAACGTAGATCCTTCCAGATCAAGGGAACATGATAGTTGGAGTGGAGTGCTAAAACTATACTTTGTTCAATTCGTTGTGGCATATCTGGCACATATCGACTCCTTTATATACTTTGCTGCTTGCTAGTGTTTCATTGCTTCAAACTTATCAAGGATATTGTCATTACACAGGACGGCATCAAGATCCATTAGAGTGGTCTGCACGTCAAAAGATTGCTGTGGGAGCTGCTCGAGGACTGCGATATCTTCATGAAGAATGCAGAGTGGGTTGCATTGTGCACCGTGACATGCGGCCAAACAATATTCTCATCACCCATGATTTTGAACCACTGGTATGGAAATATCTTGATCTTCCTTCTACTAATTAATTATTGAACCTTTGAACTTGTACTTAAGCTGTTGCATACCTCTAACATCTAGCAAAAATCTTCAATTTTCTTCTTCTTCTTTAAGCCATCGGGTTTTTTAGCTTTTGGTTAGAACTCAGCAAAATTTGAGCACTGGGGATAGATAGAGGCTTTAGCATAACAATCTTACTCAGATTCATGTTCTGTAAGGTTGGAGACTTTGGCCTAGCCAGATGGCAACCTGATGGAGACACAGGAGTGGAAACTAGAGTAATTGGAACCTTTGGGTAAGTGTCAGTTAGAGCTTTATGTTTTACCCGGACAATTCCTATGCAATTACTACTTGAATAACTGTTCTGCTCCAAATAGATATTTGGCTCCAGAATATACTCAAAGCGGCCAGATCACCGAAAAAGCGGATGTGTATTCATTCGGAGTAGTACTGGTGGAACTTGTAACTGGAAGAAAAGCGGTGGATCTTAACCGCCCCAAGGGCCAGCAATGCCTCACAGAATGGGTGCGTTTTATAACCTTGTCAATGTTCTGAAGAGTTCATATATTGTTCCCCCATGTATGTGGAAAGTCATCACCAGTTGCCAAAACAAAGTTGAAAGTGGTAAGTTGTTGGATTGTAGGTTCTTTATCCTTGACCTTTAATGTGCATGTATTGTAACAGGCACGCCCATTATTGGAGGAATATGCCACTGATGAATTAATCGATCCTCGGCTAGAAAACCGTTATTCGGAACAGGAGGTCTACTGGATGTTGCATGCTGCATCCTTGTGCATTAGGAGGGATCCTCATGCACGGCCTCGCATGTCACAGGTAAGAGACATATTTTCTGAGCGTAAAAGTTCCTAGTTACGAGGCATCTTGTACCTGGAAGGTCCTTATAGGATATTATGTTTTAGCCGAAGCTCGCCAGCGTTCTGTTAACATGGTCAGCGGTGATGAACCCAATGAGTTGCCTCTCAAACTTGGCTAATTTGATTTCTAGGCGATCTGCCTTATCAATGCAACTTGTAGTAGAGTTTTGGTTGATGGGAACTTATTTCTGATTATTTTAGCTGAACATAAGTAATATAAAAGAAGTTGATCAAGAAGTGCGCTATGAAAAGCGGTATTGATGTTATTTAAAGAAGGTTATGAAAATACATAAGTCACGTTATATAAAGTTTGCAATTTATTTCGTAGTTATGGAAATAATGTCACTCTGCTTTTTCATCGTTTCAAGTGGTTCCTGTATACGGTACTAGATAAAGGAAATATGACATCGGAAATTTTCAGTTGACGACATCCATCAATCTTAACGGCTTCAATTTCCCTTGCATTTACTTATTTGTTAAAATCTTCTTTGGTGAAAGGTGCTGCGTATACTTGAGGGTGACGCGATGATGGAGTCGAGTCAATTGTCAACACCAGGATATGATGTGGGCAACAGGAGCGGTAGGATCTGGTCTGATCAGCAGCCACAGCATCAACACTGCAGTGACCCAATATCAAGCGAGGCACCGGAAGGATTTAGTGAGAAGATGTCCCTCGACACAGTGAGGCCTGCATTTTGGGAAAGGGATAGGCTCAGGAGGAAATCATCCGAGGATGATTTGTAAAAGTTGCCTTTTTTCTATCGGTGCGTAGCATGTCGTTAATGCATTTTCCCCGCCATTTCTCTTGATCTGTATATTTTTGTCCTTGTATAGAAGGAAAGCAGAGATAGTGACGATCTGTGATTTATTTACGAAAGTAAAGCAGCTAGGCAGAGGAGGGTCTGTTCTGTATTTGGTAGGATGCTTTATTTGCGAGGTTAGAGTTCCAATGCAGGTATATTTTCAGATGATGCTAAGTTATGCAACATCTTGCAGAATACACCAACTGATTCCTTGCAATTCGTATGCACCAGTGTGTGCAAGCAATACACCTGAAAGCCTGGAAAAGACTTTCCTGATAACTCAAAGGTTACGGTACAGCGGCCATGCCACCAACCAAACTGAAAGACCAAGATTCCATCCAAGCCAGACCCTTCTAAACGCATCACGTTGCAAGATGATCGAGACATAATAGGCAAGATGTATTATCTATCGATTAGGTTTCCACGGTCTCGCGAGGAAGTTGCCCAGTAACATTGTGTACGCATAACCAAACCTGGGCGGATACAGGTCACTAATGGCTTTATATGATAGGTGCCGAAAGTTGAGCTGCTAACTTGCTTACCGGCCAACCTTCTTGACTATCCAGAACATCCCACAACTTAATGTGTTTCGTACTGGAGGATTTTAACTGAGCAATAGAGTAAGCAGAGAACCCAAGTGCCCAGTTAGTATCCCAGAAGCCGAAGGAGAACTTGGCCGTGACTTGACGCCATAATCCCTAGAGTAAAAGCTCTCGACCATAGAGAATACTTTGCTAACACCATCAGATTTGCCATATGATTTTAGCTTACCCAGTGCAGATGACCCGAACTAGTTTCGCAAATTTGATGACATGGAATGAACCTGAATCCTCCGTCGGCTACACCGGAGTCACCAATTCAATGACAGGAGACTCAGTCCGATGCTCCCTTGACTCTGAATCCTCGCCGGCGAGTTTCTAAAATTTGTAACCCCTGTAAATCCTCCAAAGATTTTACGGACCATCCACATCGCCCACCATCTGAACAGGACTAGTGCGGTTGGAAGTAGTATTCGGCCATGCCATCATCCCAAAATCAAATTAACTTGCATCAGCAGTTCAAAATGCCTCGCTAAACCTGTATGAGCATAATTCTGTTCCGCCGCTGTGCGCACTTGATTGAGATTCTCCGTACACATGTAACCAGAGTGGCCGATCAAACCACGTCGGAAACTTACTTGAAACATTTTTCAAAGCTAAATGTAATCCCACCAAGATCGTCAATCTTCCACAAGTTCCAAAAACGTATCTGCAACCAGTGGCTTGTATTTAACACGCACTTTGACTCGAATATAGTCGTATTGCCTGAGCCCAGTCCACATTCAACACCGGACCTGCGGCACGACTAATCGCAGCATCCACGTCGTTAAATACTCAAAACGGCAAACGACGTAGCTAAACGCACAGGACAATCTAATCAAACTGAAACCGGTGTTCATGAAGCTCAGTGTTCGGTTCCCAGGCTTTGAGAATCAACAGAGGAGCACTCCAAAGATTCCAAGGACTGCCTACCAAAAACACATTCCGAGCAGTCTTGCACTGCATTCAATGTGGAATCTAGGCTCTCATGCATTCAATGCGATACCAACAGTCTTGCACTGCACATTGCACCGCACATTGCACTCGCCCCGTGAGTTTTTTTTTTTAGATATCAGCAAGTCGACTGAACAAGGTACGATCCCACCTCTCACGCACTTCCAAGACGCGTACCGAATCACTTACAATCAGCCAACCCCCTCTATCCCTCCGAATCCCTTTCCCCAGTGTCAGTATGCCCAAAACTAGGACCAGACATCGTAGGAACATGCCAAACACCACCCAACCCACAGCAGGAAACCAAGAACCAAAAAACTCTATCAGAGAACCTCACGCAGCAGAGAAACCTTTAGTAGAGACCCTAGAACTCTAGGGGAGCAAACTATCTTCAAAAGAACCAGAGAACGAACCAAGCAGGTCCTTGTTGTTACAAGAGAGTATCAACCTCATTACGATCAAACAGCAGATAATTCAACGAAGATGAGCAAAACATGTTCTTTGCAAATTCTGCAAAACTGTCCATCTACTAACAAAATATCTCCTCTTTGGTTAAATAATTTCAGTATGTAACCATGTGTAGTGTAGTCACTGTATTTCATCATGAATCATGCCTAGTATACTGACAAGGGCAGTGAAAAGCTCGTTTACACATGCGAGCCCGGCCTAGGACCGTGGATAAAGCGTACTTCAAGCCTCCTTGAATTTGTATGAAATCCCATTCAATTTTGATTTTCTATTTTCAAAAAACAAAAATCAAATCAAATCAAAACAAATTTAATTTTTATTTTTTACAAAAATAAATGGGTATTTAATTATCTAATTTTTATTTTGAATTTTTTCTTTTAGGTGTTTGATTGCCTAATTTTTATTTTGACTTTTTCCTTTGGTGCTAGTTGTGGTGACGGTGGTGGGACATGACGGTGGCCATTGTAGTGGGCGGCTGGCGGACTGCGGGGGGGTGGCCGGCGACTGTGGCGATGATTTCAAAATAAAAGGCAAAACTTAAAACTCCAAAATAGGAATTTTAAAAACTGATTTTCAAAACTCAAGGAAAACAAAAAAAAAGAAAAACTGTGTCAAACGCGTTTTTTTCCCCGTTTACCAAACTAAAGAAAAAACTGAAAACCAAATGATTACGCTACCTTTGTCATGCACTTTCGTGTTGAAAAACAAAACTAGCCCTTTCTTCTTCCATACCCATCTTCCTAATTGTCTCTCCCTCCTCACCCGGACTCTAATCCATAATTCAACCATTGCTGAACCATTTTCCGATTACTCCTCGTATCAAACCTCCTACATTTGCCCAGCAACCAAGACCCAAGCTTAACGTCGCCATCAACACAGCAGAATATATAAATAGCTTACTACTTGCACGAGGACAATTGCAGGTCCCTCAACTCGTCGCCATAATTACTTGGTTCTTGAGAAGATAATCAGAAAGAAATTTAAAAGAGCGGACCTAACCAAAAAAAAATGAAATGTACAACTCATAGAGGGCCAGGTCATGCGACACTACAGAATACATAGCAATAATATCATAGGCAGGTCTTCTTGAATGCGATGCAACAGTCTATACGAGATTACAGACCCGAACTCGTCAGAAAATTCCAAGTGCGGCTCAGTCGAGAGAACATTTTGCAAGTAACTCTTCGCGATTCCAACATGCACATCGTATTTTCTAGGGCTTCCTCATTTTGGATCTTGCATATCTACAGAGCACCAACGAGGAGTCTCACTTGCAGTCATAAAAGATGTTGTGAACCAAGGCAGGCTTAGTTTAAGGATGAACAAAGTTGAGAAAGCATACTCTAAGTGCATGCCACCACGGTCCGATGATAGTAACGTGCTATCCTGAAGCGCATTCATGGCCTCAGTAGCTTGTTCAATCTCCTGCCAAGAAGTATACATACCAAGATGTGTCAATCTAATTAACAAGTACTTAAGATAAATGTCTTCTTACAAGGGGTTCTCCATTTCAATCCCAAGAGAAAGATATGATATATCAAGACCGTGTTGGAATTGTCCCTTTACATTTCGAGAACGAGGACAAGGCCAAAGGATAAAGTGATGATGCAAAGAGCCTCGTCGCACATCTTCACCTTAAAAACGCATAAGGGTTATACTGGCCAAAGCAAAGGGTTTGAAATGCACAGGCCACCGCTGTGTGGTAGCGTCATTCCATATATTCTTTTAGAATTAATTACACCCACATCCCCGAGGCTTGGGTGAAATTACAGTCAAGGACACTAAGTTTCAAAAGGTAACAGACCGTGATCACAAACTTTTAAAAGATAACACTTGTGTCCATCCATTAGGTATACGTCCAAAAAGTGAATTTTTTATGATGTCATCAATAAGTATTTTCAAAATGACAATACTACCCTTATATTGTATACACATGGTATATTACTATATAAAAATTTAAAACCTTAATTTTTTAAAATAGGATTAGAAACCTAATTCTCAAACAAATTTGGGTTTCTCTCTCCAAATTTCTTTTAAAACCCTAATTTCTCTCTCCAAATCTCAGCCGCCAAGACCAACTCTAGTTGTGTGAATGCAAATCCCAAATTGAGATTTAAAACCCTAATTCTCTATCTCTCCACAACCTAATTTCCAAAAATGTCTGCTTGATGTCGTGTTGCCACCGCCACATCCCTCCCCCTTGCCCCGCAGTCGCCACATCAACCTCCCCCCCCCCAACCCACACGTGCAGTCCACAAATAGGCATATATCTACCATCACACACACAGTCAACCCCCCCCCCCCAACAATTGCAACACTGCAGCCCCATTCACGCCGCCGCCGCCGAGTTAACCACTCACGACAGCCCCATTCAGGCCGCGCTGCCACAACCACAACAGCTACAACACCCACCGCGGAAACAGCTAGCCACCGTGGCAACCAAATCAGGTCCAGCCACCCCTGTCACCACCACCATCACTAGGTTACCCACCCACCAAGCCCCATGCTTACACACTCACCCCACCACGAGCCGCTGCCGCAACCTTCGCCGCGAGCCACTGTTGCGACACGCCTCTGCCAGCCTAGCCAATACTGGCCTTGTGAAAATCCCCAAAATTTTCATACATCATACAGAGACTTTGCAAAAAACCTTGTTAATGACACAAAATTGGGGATTCCTGCTTTTTTGCCTTCCATGAGCAATCTCGTCATTTTGTCAAAAACGTTAGGTATTTTCATATTCCTTTTGGTCAACGGACATAAGTGTTCATTTTTCAAAATTCAAACTAATGGACACGGTTGCAATTTCACCCTAACCTCAGGGACATGAGTGTAATTAACCCATTCTTTTACTTATGAATAGTTAGCAGTATAGAATATTCCCAAAAAAATATGACACTTGAAATTAATATCTACTTGAGGTCCTGCTGTGTGGACAAAGTCACGGCCTGTAGTTGAAATAACATGGATCTGATACCTCATAATCAGCAAATGCAACTGGCATTCCACCTCTGGCTCGGATCTTCAGTGAGTTGAATCCTGGATACCTGTTAACAAAAGTAAGGCAAGCTATCAGTGTCTTGAATGATATCACTAGTTCAAGACAGGAAGTACATATAAAGCATTGAGCAAACCTGAGGAGGACATAAAATATGTGAAGTAATATAACTAATAGACCACAACTAGAATGCCAGCAGAAAAAAATCCATATCAGGATATTTGTGACAACTTACTGGGAAAGAACTTGCTTCAGCTCATCTTCAGTGCAATTTGGACCTAAATTTGCAATAAACAGGGTCGAACATGGTTGGGCTCCCTTAACCGTCTTATCTGTCTGCTCCTGCAGCATGCAACCAACAGCAGCTGCTAAGCCACTCATTCATACAACAATTACCACTATACAGAAGCAAGTGCTGCCCAACGTCTTTTTTCTTCAATAATTTATAGTTAACATCAAACAAATTTGTTAATGATGTAAGAGAAAAAGGTCCAAAAATGAAAGCCGTATTACAAGAACCAATAGAGAAAGTACATGGGTCAGGCTAATTCCGAATCCCCCTTGTCAGTGAACACCAAAAGACATCTTTAGCAAAGAAAGGAAATGTGAAAAATATGAAAAGGGAAAGATTGATTACTCTCTCAGAGATGAAAGCTAAGGATGGTGCATTCATGTACATATAGTTACACCAAAAACATACAGACATAAGAAAAAACGTTTTTAATCCCTTTGCTGATCATCATTGGTGAACAGAATTTGGTAAAATGGAAGAAATGCTTGTCATTCTTCCTATGATACATCATAAAGAGTCTCCAAAATACTAGGAGTAACATCAGCAAGAAGAAAGAACAGATAATATCATGTTTATGACTTACATTGTCAGCAGGTACAGTATTGTCAGCATCAACAGGTGTCTCATCACTGTTCATGAGCACAGAATATAGAGTGAAAAATCAACAAGAAGAGCGACATCCAACAGCTTAACATATCATATAGAACTGTGTCTACTAAACAGTGCAACATTCAAATAATTGTTTGATCGAACAATATTATGCTTGCAGAATGCTTTGAACCTCTTCAAGATTGCTAAATCATCCTTTTTGCCAGATCCGGGTTTGTTGGGAGCAGATAATTCATCAGATTCACTATCTCCTGAATGTGAAAAATGTGCCAAAATGTGCATGTGAGTCAAAGAATCAAGTTCAGCCGGCAGTGCTTCCCTCTAGTAGAATCTAGACAGGTAAGCAATCTTCAAACACATAGGTGCGTGACATAGAGTAGCAATTAACATTGCAACAGAGGGAAAGAAGGGGCCACTGATTAAGGGGGTGGGAGTGACCGGTATGCCTATATTGTTAAATGGCTTTCATGAGTTCCACAAGTATTACCATCCTCACTAGAATTATCATGGGCATCTGCAGCAGTTTTAGTTCTTCTATCAATAACAACATAAGGCCCACTTCCTGTGAACAAAGAGTGACATTCATTGACCATCTCAACAAGGCAAATGAAAAATCAAGCATACACAATAACCACGTGTTAATGGCAACAAACTTCAAAAAACCCTAGATTGCTTGAGATGACATCTAATTGCATACCTGGTTTGTGTTTCCTAGTTGAGTTTGATCTGGCCAGCTCAATATGCAGAGTGGATCCAGTTTGAGGGTCAAATTTTACACCCTGAAAGACATAACCATAAGAAATCAGAATTCAGACATAACCGTAAGAAATCAGAATTCAATCGATGAATAAGTCAGCATAAATCTTCCCCTCCGATTACTAGGTTTTCAAAGAAGAAAAGAGATGAAATGGGTTTTTCTCACCTCCGTCAGCCCACTTCTGGGAAAAAAAAAGGTTGAAATATTGTGATGTTCCATTTTGTTCTAGAATAGTCTTTGACAAGCAAAAACATGTATATATATCTGTTTCCTACTTAAGTTTCTGTTTCGCCAGGATGTAAACTTACACGATAACCAGTAAATCTAATATAACGAAGCTTGAAGTAAATGCTTCGCTTTCGCAATTTTGTCATAAATTTCAGTATAACAAACGTGGAAACTAACACACAGCACCTATGCATTCAATCTAGAATCACTTCTTTAGTAGAGATACATGCTTACCTCACCAAATTGTAAATCACCTTCATTAGTAGAGATACATGCTTACCTCACCAAATTGAACAAGCTAGATGATCTATAAAAAGCTAGCTCTAATTTACCAGGTTTTATCCACCATTGCATAATCCAATCCAGCTCCCGTTCCACATCCCAGAAGGATCAATTTTTTATGGGACACTGGTCTAATATTCTTTATAAAGACTTTAACTACATAAAGCTATTAAGATGACCTCCTTCCCAAGATGCAAGCACAAATTTCTAGAATACATCTGCAAAATTTTACCCTGAGGGTGACCTTTTCCGTCAAGTCCTGCTATGGTCTCTCTTGTGCCAATTCCATGGCATACTATCCTATTATTTGTAGGGATAGCAACTAGACAGGCGAGGAGGGCAAGACGGATGGTGAGCCTGTGGAGTCGTGAACCATTTGCTTTGCGTTGCGAGGCGATCCGTGGCTTGTGGGATTGATTGTTTGTCTCCATTTGTGTTCACAGTCATGCCAAGATTAGAGAGGGTAGTCTGCATGCGGCTAGGAGGGGGCATAGGAGGTAGGAAATGGTGCCATTGTGTCTCATGTGGATTAAAGGATTTTGAAGGGAGTGAATTCTCTTCGTGCTAATGTCTATCTGCACTGTTTTGCTTTTCTTTCATATTTGACTCAGAAAGTACTTCCCACATTCTACAATGGCACTTAAAGGTATTACCGATAAGTTTTGTCTTTTTGCCGCTCCATGCTATGGTCGTGTTGTACGTGAGTTGGGTCTTTAGGTTTTCTTGTGGTTCATTTATAGGTTCTTTTAATATCTTTACTCTCTGCAGGATTCCCCCCAACCTGCAGTCCCACACTTTGCGAGGTTTAATGCAAATGCATTTTACGCAAAGAAAAGTTATGTTCTTACTAAGAGTGTATTACAGAACTCATTTGACGATCATATCATCAATTAGGATTCACAAGAACTATAGAATGGGGCAGTAGCATGTCTTCAGAACTGAGGTCATGAAAATTATACTGGAAATTGGTGTAACCCATGTCTCAGAGGCATTCCACTAACCAGTAAAACATATTTTAATGCCCGCAGACAGTTTTCTAAAATCACTAAAAAAATAAACTAATCTTACATCCATGTCAATGAAACAGCATAGCCCATTCCCCTTACGTGTCTAACAAAATGAGCCTTAGAACCTTTAACTTACTTAGCCCACAGTCCACAGCCCACAGCACGATGTCAAATTCACGCCACGTTGCCTTATCAATATTCTTATAGCATGAATCTCTGCAGACAAAAATTGTCACCCTAAATCCAACTATAGCCAAAACACATCCAACCTGTTGATACGCTGAAAAGAATTCCCCATTTCCAACCGACCCCAACCTTAAATTAACCTCATTTCCATATAACCTTCCTCTAATATATGCATCCCTACAAATACTAAGGTCTTTGCCACATTAAGCAAATGAGAATGTTGATAAGATGATGCTATAGTTACTATTCTCTTTTTCTATTGGTAAGAGCATAAATTTCTCATGCTAATATAAATTCCTCCCTTCATGTAGAGCACAGCAAAATACCCAATTGAATCTGATTTGAAGGAAGATGGGAAGAAGTGCACACATTTAAGGAGTGCATGGCTGCGATTGCTGATGGATGATTTACAAAGGTAGCAAATGCAACAACCTGCAAAAGCAAAAACAACAATCAAGCTCTTCGGTGACCACCTATCCACATAAACTCTAAAACAAGTTGATGCTTGAGAGTTTCTTTTTTTCTTTTAGAATAAAAGCAAATAAAATTAGCATAAGTATAGGAGCCTTTGCAAGGTGAATAGACGAAGCCTTCCTACTTTATCAGCATAGCGGTGGCTATTCCATAAAATGGCCAGCCGCCAGTAAAATGCTTCTACCAGGAACTTTTTCAACTTAGTGAAAAGATGGGAGCCAGATATCCAAATGGCATCACTAGCTAATGGTAGGTATGGTTACGCCGTCTAGTATACAGGGCAAACACTTCGTGTAGAAATCATTGACATCTGAGAAAATCACATTGTCCCTTCACAAATTGTTTTATCAGACTTTCTATCCAATTTTCCAGAAATGGATATTGAAAATGCAAACTTCAACTTTACTCGTTGTTCTTGCTTAGTTTGACTAGTCAAACAATACTTTCCCTATCTCTAATTACTTGGTGTACAGATTCTACCGTAGAGAGTTGAAAAAAAGTCGAAGGAGAGAAAAATTACGAAATGCAACTAGTAATAACAAATCCAAACCTAAATAAAATCCCTATAGTGTTCAGGAGGCCAAAAGCAGAAAAGTAAGCTAGTTAAGGTTCCAAAAGCCAGACGATTTTTAATAAGAAAGCCATTAGACAGAAACAACACATTGATAATAAGTTCTAAGAGTCCTATAACGTTCAACACGTGAATTGCACAAACGCGGTTCAATTAGGATTACAAAAGCCACAGAATTTACGACAAAGGAATTTATTAAGGAGAAAGCGAGACTTGATAAAGACCTGGTTACCGCGGCCGGTGTACTTGAGCTGGCAAGAGTCGAAACCGGGGCGGCGGCGGAAGAGGTTGTGGATCTCACGCGCTTTGACGTCGTCGGGGAGGCCGGAGACGAAAAGAGTGTTGACTCCGTTCCGGTCACTGGCGGCGTAGTCCGGCGGCAGGTGGACGAAGTACGGATCGTAGGTTTGTGGAAGCGCCATGGCAGCGGAGACGAAGGCCACCGGCCGTTACGTTAATACTTGGGGTTTTGGTCTCACCGGGACTTTTTACCTCTTAACCCCTGAAGCTCGTAAATTGCTAATACCACTCCGGGATGAACAAGAAAATCTTAGGCGTAATCATCGATACGACGTAGTGGGGTTATGGGAGTGATATTTAATCTAACCAGATAAAGACATTTTTTATATGAGAGTTACAATTATTATTACTTTCTCATATTATTTTTCACATCAAAATATAAATGTGCAAAATTTGAAAAATCAAGTTGTTTGATCTTTTTCAAATGCTAAAGTTTTTTAAGTGAAAAAAGTTTATACGAGAACGATGAGTAAATGGATTCTTTCCTCAAAATCTAGGTGATTAATCGACTTGTCTTAGAGTTATCCTTCATCGTCTTCCAAGCTTTCATGTCAATGGTCACGTGAATTCTTTAAGCTGACCTAAGAGCGCGTGGTGAATAGGATGCGTAGAAGTTAATTTTTCTTGCAATAAAAAGTAAAATTCGCTGAAGAATAGAAAGAAATGCATGTAGAATTTTTTGTGATAACATAGTTGGGATAATAGTGCCATTGGGGTTTTAGGAAGTTCAAATTGAAGACCATAAGAAGTGTCTTATGAAGTACAATGCAAATGGGGTGTAACAAATAACTTAAGGGTTGTATGTTTTCGGTATTTTTTTTCATTTCGATAATGAAGATGAAAAATATGTTTCTTTTTGTGTAGTTTTATTATCTTCTGTACCTGTATCGGATCTAATATCGAAACAGTGCCGAAAAATTAAAAATTTTCTTAATACATTGTATTCCCTGTAAGAGAAAACTCATAAAACAGCTCCAGAGTCTCCATTGTTCATCCTTTTTTTCTTACAGGCCTCTGTGACCCTCTATGCATAGTCACGTCATAGCTCTCTCTCTCTCTGCGCCCCCCCCCCCCCCCCGCGGCGCCTCTACGGTTCATCCTTTTATCTCCTCCATTTAAAAAATAAATCCCCAACTACATGTTACCCCATTCCTCAAGCTGCGGAAAGTAACAGAGAAGCTGCAATCTCATTGTTGCCCTTAGCTATTGAAGACGTAGTGCAAAGGAGAAGGAGACGGAATTATGTTGTTAACTTATTATTAAAGGGAGAGGGGAATATGAAGCCCTTGACCGCGTACAGGGTAGGGGAAGGGGAAGACTTACGGGATTTATGGGGTGGGTTGGCCCCGTGGGGTGATTTTTTAGGGTAAAGTCATGTCATTTATTGGGAGAAGTTTTAATTGGGTATGGATGGGTAATGGGTTGTTGGGAAGAGAAATAAAGGGTATAATAATATTTTTTTAGGTTAATAGTGGAGATAAAATGGGAAGATATGGGTACAAACATTGTATAAATTGCTGAATATACAATAATGAATTTAAAAAAGTTAGTGAAAATAAAATAGTAAACGTATAGGAATAGCTGAAAAAAGTATATATACTCAATCAGATTCCGAAACTGAATACAAAAACATGGGAAACAAAAATACGAAACAAAAACAGGTTATCAAAAAGTGTAAACATACCGCCCTTATTATAATTTGTGCCATTTTGGATTCAGTTTTCACTTTTAATGCAAGTAACTTTGCTTCTTTATATCCGAATTGGTATGCTGCATTTCAAGGGAATCCTGCAGATTGAGTTATTTGTCAGCATAATGAGAGTTAAGCAAATGGCTTATACTAAAAAATTTCCCTTTTCTTAAACAATACTGAAAAAAATTAAGGTTGAGCTTTAAGAAAAAAGAAGTTTCACTTTTTGGGAAGAAAAAATATTGATTCTCTCTTGTCTAAAAAGGTACTCATCCTTCCCCTTTCTATGTTGGTAAGGATGACACGTTAATTTAATTCTGGTTTTGTGGCCCCGTTCTCTTTTTTTATTGCATTAACTACAAGAATTTAGACGTTACATGCCATTGGGTTATATATATATATATATATATATATATATATATATATATATATATATATATATATATATATATATATATATATATATATATATATATATATATATATATATATATATATATATATATATAATAAATAAAATACTGCAAGCCAATTGAAGACGATAAAAATAGCCTTCTTAGAAGCCAACACAATCAAGAACTATAGACTCAGCGCATGCCTGGAAAGTCTAATCGGGAAACCAGAAAGTCATAAAAAAAAAAGAATAGTTTCTAACATAAAAGAATTTGTGCTATTATCGCAGTATACGTTAGATGCAAAATAAATTGCACAATTTGCCTATAATTTGACTATTCATAGTTCACTTAATAAGGCTAGTCAATAAAAAATTACTAACCTTACGTGAAAGAAACTTAAATCTTACTATATATATGTACTACTAAGTGTGATTATTAATTGTATGACGACAATAGTCACATTTAAGTTTATTACAATAATTTAAATTTAACAAAAAAATTAACATTGATCTATTCGTATTTTTTTATAATATGAATATTTAGAATTTAGAAGAATGAAGATGGAGCAAGGAAACAAAAAAGACAAAAATTATGACATTCGGAGGCACGGAAAGTAAAAAACACAACAAAATGAAATTCTAATACATTACTACTCTGTATTACTCCCTCCGTTTCTTAATATTTGATCACTTTTATTTTGCACGCATACTAATGGTTTAGATTATATTATTTGTATATTTTTCCTATTTTACCATTTTGAAAGAAGGGGGAAGAGAGTTGGTCAGGAAATAGAACATTGGTTGGTAGAGTGTTAAATGTGGAGAGAGAAATAAAATAAAAAACTGTAAAGTGGTGAGGTTAGGAAAGAGAAAATGAGTTAGTAGAGAGTTAAATGAAGAGAGAATAAGAATAAAAAAAAGTATAAAAAAGGTAAATATGTAAAAAAAACTTACGAAATCTTTCTTAATTTTGAAGTAATCAATTTTTGTGAGACGGCCCAAAAAGAAAATATCAAATTTTAAGGGATGGAGGGAGTACAATATAGTGACATTTTTATAATAATTTAAATATGATAATCCAATTTTTAAAAAAATAAAAAAAAATTCACTAAAGTTGGGAGTGTTGTCCTCCAACTCCCCCTTTCCCCGACCGTTCATATAGGTGTCCGGCCCTATATACGTCTATAATCTGGATCCACTTCCTCATATGACATGTCACTCTTGCTGGATATTATCATTAGTTGTACATGCGAAGGTAAAAAAGAAATAACCAAGCGGCCAACCACTCTACAAAAAATCTCACGGGATGGTGGAGTGGGAAAGGGCTTTGAGGAATAATCTCAAGGTAAGGTCCCAAGTTCGAATCTTCGTACAAAAATAGGTCATATAAATAACAGTCCTGACAATTAAAAAAAAAATAGAATCTACTCTATAAAAGTAATGCACTCATATTCTTGGAGAATAGCGATAAAAATAGGCCGACCAAACTCTGCAAAGGCAAGAACATGCTAAAGGTCCTTGGTGAGCAAAAGGAGCAAGATTTCAGTATTGAATTATCATTTGGGCTCCAGCGGTTCTTGAAGCCTCCCCCAAATTGACGGACACAATTTTGCACAAGAACGGTCCCCATGACACGATGTATTGCAACAACCTTTCCTTTGCGAGTAATTATTAGCTACATAGATAGATCATTGACAAGTAGATTCTCCAACTACTACTACATCTACGATCGACAAATGACCTCACCACTTGCCATTCTCACGTGGGATTTGTGAATGCCTCTCTGCCCTACATGGTCTCCCACTTCCCTTTTTTTTTTAGGGCACTACTCCAATCGTATCAAAAGTCTTAGATAATTGTGACAGGTTCGCTCCCAATTTCTGCTCTTGCTAACATTTCTAAAGCGCTATTGCTACTACCGTTCGCAAACTTACAGGTTTATCTACTCTTGCTTTCGCTGCCTGGGGAATTATTGCGTTATTGTTCTCGCCCTTGCTACCGCTACGGGCTGGGCGTCAAGACATTGAAGAGCCAAATAAGAGAACAGAGTTCAAAGAAGAAAACAAACAAGTAACGATTATATGAGAATATGAAGAGAAAGTACAACAGAAGACGGATAACAATTGGGGGAAAAAAAATTCAGGACTGAATATCGTGAATACAACCAAGCAAACAAACAGGCTTCAATCTTGCAACAACAAACTAAACTAGGCATCTACGGCTGAGGCGAACTTTCACCGGCCAACAACCCGCCTCTCTCCGCCGCCTCCTCGTCCAAGAACAAGTCATCGGTCTTCCTCAGCGCCGCGTGAATCAGCACCACCACCACCCCGACCAGCACGGACACCAGTATGTTGACCGTGGCGTGGGTCAACAGCAGAAAGATGAGCGTGAGGACCGACAGAACGGCCAGCACCACACGATCGTCGATCGTGCGGTGGAAAATCACCAGCGGCTCGTCGCGGAGGAAGTACAGGAACAGCCACACCGCCATCATGACGACGAAGACGATCAGCGAGATCGGGTGCCACAGGAGGCTGAGGAACAGGATCAGCAGCACGGCAATTGCGTAGTTCATGCGGAAGTAGGCTACGTTCGTCCTGATCCGGCCGAGCGCGTCGGAGAAGCCCGCCGGCAGACCGAGTGACCGGAAGTTGAACACGATCTTCCAGGGCCGGCGAGTGCCGAGGCCGGACTTTATGCGCTCCTTAGCGCGGGAGAGGTACTCCATGCTCGAGCCGCCGGATGACGTCGGAATCGTGCCGTACGCCGCCATTTTGCCGGCGAGCGACCGGTGGATTGACGAGTTTTGAAAGCGACGACGTGTCTCTGGGGGGGCTCGATGGATTAAGTGGAGAAGAAAAGGCGGTGTAAATGAGGAAAGGGAGACATGCCGTAGCGAATTAAAATAATAGCCGGGGTGTTGTTTAACGTACAGGTGAGGTGTATCGTTTTCTGCTCTGTCTAGTTGCGCAACTGACGATCACCATTTGGTGATTTGAATTTGACCCAATATCTACTCTTACCATATTTGTTTTCTGTTTTCATTTTCACGATTTTCATATTCAGTTTGAAAACATGTTCCTGTACTTTTATTATTTTCACAAAAAAAAATTTAGCTATTTTTTCTTATATTGGGTTAAGTTTGAGTGAAAAACAGCTGAGGTGTTTTCAATTTTTTGTTACTATTTGAGTAATTTTATCCAAAACGAAAACAGAAAATGGTAAAAGTACGCAAAAAAAGAATATTTTTCATCATCATTGCTAAAAACAGAAAACGAATATGATAAACGTACAGGGCCTAAGTGACACAACTTCCGTTCCCGACAACATTCTTTAATGATATTAAACCTTGCCTGAAAATAGTTAATTTTCGAATGACGTGAAATAGCTTGACCGTAATTGTACATCATAAAAATAAGCTGCTCTCAAATTTGGTTCAAAAGCGGTATGTCTATCGAGCCATGTCATTTTTGAAAACAACCTTTGCCGATAAAGTTATTGTCACTAATTTTTATGATAAAAATCGACATGCAAACTCCACTTTTTAGCGGTACTTTATGATGCCTTACAAGGATGATTATTAGATAATAGTTAATGAAAGTGAAATAAAAATGCCAACGTGAATAGATTTTGTGCAAATCAATTTTTGAGATATTTTTGCTAAAGCCATCGAAATGCACGCCCAAGTATAGAGTTTGCCTAGAAAGCTCCATTCAGTTGGACAAAAATGGAGCAAAAAACCCCACCGTTACTTCAAATTCAATCGCCAAAGACCTATTCTAAATCTCGAGCTCCATGCTAACTAGTTTGTAAGCGAAGCGAAACCTATCAGAAATATTTTTACGCCGTAAAGAAGAAAAAGAAATAGTACGATATCATAGACTCGGGAGAAAAGTTACTCAAAATGTGCTTGATTAGCACAACTTTTAGTTCTTTCAAGGCTGTTCTCGGTTGTTTTCTGGGCCAAGCATGATTACCATTGCTCGGATGATAAAGGGATCAATCAAAAGTTAACACGATGGACGGTCTAGAATGATGGGGCTCATGAGGGGCGAAGGATGCAGATCCAGGGTGGCGGCATATGGAATAAAGGTTCGAAGCATATGGTGTCTGGTGCAGAGACCCGACATTTTCAACCAAACCTTCTCGGAGAGAAAGAGGGATAAGACCGCACCGAGGGCGCGGTGGGGACTCCGACGGCGCAAAGACGGCAAGATAGCAACGAGGCGGCCATCACCCCCGACGTGCCCTGTTGGAAAGCTCAGCTAAAAGCTGTCACCCAAAAAGTAAACAAACCAAATACTCTTATCAGACAACAATTAACACTAACTATAATAAATTATTGTAAAATAGAATGATAACTACGCGTGCTTTGAAGATTTAGCTGCCAAAGTCGCGGGAGAATTAATTGATAAGATGATAGTGTGTCTATAGTTGCTTCGCATTTGCACCGTGTTTGGTAGACGATTCAAGAGAAAAGACGTGCATTTTATGGGCAAAGCTTTGCTAGAGCAATCTTTGTCATAGGGTCGTACCATATGCTTTAGTAGAGGTGCCTTGCTTAGGTGAAGTCTACTCTTACTTTGACCATAAGTATAATTCTAGCATATGCTTTAGTGCTTTGATAAGAAGTCTCTTCTTGTTTTCATTAATTACTTAAAAGGGTATTTTCGCTCTTTATATGTTGATTCACTATCTTGTTTGTCGTTCTAAGGTGAAGAATTGTCACTAAAGTATATTGTTAATGGTAAATAATTTTGATGATATAAGCTATATGTCAGTCAAAATAAGCTGCAACAAACAGGGTTTTACTACCAGATTCTCAAACTGAATTTACGTCTACCCCGATAATTTGTACCATTTGTGGCTTAAGAAAAAATGCAGAATGCAAAGTTGTTCCAGTCGCCAGCAGAGGGCAACGGGAGATGGTGTCATGATATGAAGGGAGAACTAGTTCAGAAGCCAATTTCCAGGAATCCTGATAACTTGCCTGGGGTTTGTTCTGGATATATAGCTACTCTCTTTGGCCTTTAGTCTTTGTGTTTGAGGATAAGGGTACTAGATACGATGATAACTTAATTTCTTTGTTTTGACAAGGGCCAGATAGATTTAAACAAAATTAACCAACTTCAACTTGAAGCGAAAACTGGCGGTAGACTTGAAGGTTGCCTCTAAGACTGGACATACATATTTTCACAAGTTTTCCCAACTGGCAACACACACAATTGCATTCCAAGATTCCATTATTCAGGTTTATACACAAGATAGGAGAATTACATACCTATATAAATGGTGATGATATGGTACGACACGAACCCTTCAGAGTTCCCTCTTTTGTCTCTCTAAACCGACTAAGAACTTTCTTGAAGAGCTATAGCAATGGAGGGAACCCACAGGTTCCTCCACGGAACACTTGAAGCCACCATCTTCAATGCCACGCCTTATACACCACTTTTTCCTTTCAATGTAAGTGTGTCTCCTATAAGCTGGGTTCAGTTCTGTCCAACATAAAACTCCATCTTTAATATCATCGCAATGCTGAGAACCGAAAACAACTAGCCTAAAAGACATTTCTTTGATAATTTACAACAGGAAGTGAAGATTATCTTATTTCGAGCTATAATATGTTGAACTTGCAAAATGTGTTGTATGAAGTGTTTTAGTAAATGGATCAAAGACCAAGTAGAATAGAGCTCTAAAGCTGTTCAAATGGCATTCATAATCTCAACATTTCATCTGCCTTATGATACTATTACATGCCTCCTATCGGCGGCTGCCTATTCGAAATTTGGTTTATACGTTGCAGTGTATATTGGCAAAGGGAAAACCTGCCTATGTAACCATCAAAATAGATCATAAAAAGGCAGCATCAACAAGCCATGAGCGTGACAGAGTTTGGAACCAAACCTTGAAAGTACTCTGTGCTCATCCGCCTAACTCAACCATTACGATCACCCTGAAGACAAAGTGCACCATTTTGGGGAGAGTCCAAATTCCAGCTCATCAGATATTAGATAAATCGAGCTTAATAGATGGACTCATTCCGCTCTGTATGGAAAATGGAAAGCCAAACCCAGGACTCAAATTAAGATTCATGTTATGGTTTAAACCGGCAGAACTTGAACCAAGTTGGGGGCAAATACTTGCTAATGGTGGATTCCCAGGGCTGAAGAATGCTACATTTCCACAACGATCAAACTGCATTGTAACATTGTATCAAGACGCTCACCATTGTTCGACATTCAAACCACCATTTCGTCTTTGCAAGGCACCAAGAAAACTGTGGGAGGATGTGTATAAAGCCATCGAGGGTGCAAAGCATTTGATTTACATAGCAGGCTGGTCTTTCAACCCTAAGATGGTGCTGGTGAGTGGGAAACATCTCTCCTCCCGCATTTTCCTTGTACTTTCCGAGGCTAATGTTTGCTAATGCAGGTTCGCGATTCTCACACAGATATTCCACATGCACGGGGAGTGAAGCTCGGTGACTTGTTGAAGCGAAAAGCAGAAGAAGGCGTGGCTGTAAGAATCATGCTTTGGGATGATGAAACATCGTTACCAGTAATCAAGAATAAAGGAGTAATGAGAACCCATGACGAGGACGCTTTTGCCTACTTCAAACACACCAAGGTAATATGCAAACTGTGCCCCAGATTACACAACAAGTTTCCCACGATTTTCACGCATCATCAGAAAACCATAACTCTGGACAGCTGCAGAGATTTGTCTTCAAAGAACAGCGAGATCATAAGTTATATTGGTGGTTTAGATCTATGTGACGGTCGTTACGACACAGAGGAGCATTCCTTGTTTCGAACAATTAATACTGAATCTCACGCTCAAGACTTCTATCAAATAAACTTACCTGGTGCAAGCCTTCACAGAGGTGGGCCAAGAGAGCCATGGCATGATGTCCACGCTTGTATTACTGGGGAAGCTGCATGGGATGTCATGACCAATTTTGAACAACGGTGGGCAAAGCAATGCGATGCTTCTTTGTTAGTCCCTAAGAGCACCATAGCAGAACTTGCTTGCCAGCCTACTCCAACAAGCATTACTAGTGAAAGGGATTGGAAAGTTCAAGTCTTTCGGTCAACCGACCACGTATCAGCAAGGCATCTGCAACCCGCCTTCACTGTGGAGCGAAGCATCCACGAAGCTTATGTAGAAGCAATTAGACGTGCTGAGAGATTCATATACATTGAGAACCAATATTTTATCGGGGGGTGCCACCTATGGGAGAAAGATCAGCATTGTGGGTGTGCAAACCTAATCCCTGCCGAGATTGCCTTCAAGGTAGCAAGTAAAATTAAAGCAAAAGAGAGATTCACAGTGTATATTTTGATACCAATGTGGCCGGAAGGATTACTGGAGAGCGAACCAGTACAGGACATATTGCACTGGACTAGAGAAACAATGAAGATGATGTATAGGCTAATAGGAGAAGCAATACGTGAAAGTGGCGCACCAGGACACCCAAAAGATTTCTTGAGTTTCTTCTGCCTCGCTAACAGGGAAAAGGAAAGCAAAGGAGAATTCATTCCTCCGCATTCACCTCATCCAGGAACACAATACTGGAAGGCTCAAAAAAACAGAAGGTTCATGGTATACATCCATTCTAAGCTCATGATAGGTATACCGTTGCTTTTGACCAAATACATACATATATGCTTGTCCATAACTTTATTGATTTTTAGCATACAATTTCCTAGAAAAAATGGTTAATGATTAGCTATCTAAAGTTTGTTGAATTTCTCCATCACAGCGCTGCTTATATATTAACTACTTATCATATTGCTGGCTGCTATTCCTTTTCAGTGGACGATACATACATGTTGATAGGATCAGCAAATGTGAATCAACGATCCATGGACGGACAACGAGACACAGAAATTGCACTAGGATGCTACCAATTGAAACATGGGCAACACAATGTAAGTGACGGGGAGATTCATGCATACCGGATGTCACTCTGGTATGAGCATACTGGACGAGCAGAAGAATTGTTCCGAGAGCCTCAGAGTCTGGGATGCATGCAAATAATCAATTCAATTGGAGAGCGCATGTGGAAAATTTTCTGTGGAGATGAAATTGTAGACATGGAATGTGTCCATCTTGTCACTTACCCTGTGAGAGTAACAGAGGATGGCCACATTGAGGATCTGGTAGATGGCGGTGGTCACTTCCCAGACACAGAAACACCAGTAAAGGGAAAGAGATCAAAAGTTCTACCACCTATATTGACCACTTAGTAACAAAGACCTCCTAGTTCAGGATGCCACGCTCTGACCGCTACCATTTGCAGTCTCTGAAATGCACCATAAGACTGTTGTTAAGGGCATTAACATAAAAATCACTATAGTGTCATTTCCAAAAGCCTTTGCGAACAGTAACATGTCTGATTGTAGATATCACTTTTTCACCTGTATTAAATTGTTTTCTCTCAATATATGTTGACAATCATGTAACTAACTGATCTCAATCCATGCACAACTTTGAAAATTCTGGTTGGTTTGAAGAGACAAAATTAAGAAAATGTCACTTGGGAAATCTTAAACAGAGCATCCTTCATATAAGAATTTCTTCCCTTGCGTGCAAAAAGTAGGAACTTCACTCTAAGGGAAAACAAGTCATAATGAGGAGTAAATTCCAGGTGTGTCCGCAAATTCTTAGTCAACGCCTTCATTGTGGATTATACTAAAACTTAAATAATATCGTAAGCAAGAATAATGCTAGGCTAAATTGTTAATGAATGAATTCAAAATATTGGTATGAAATACATTAATCGAAATTGAAAGCTGAAGATTTAATGGCTTCTAAATCGACCTACATTTATTCGCCCACCCCTCCTCCCCTCTCTCTCTCCCCCCTTATGGGTATTTTAATTTTCAGTTACTCCATAGTTCCAGTATTTTTTTATTTTTTTTGGTCAAGCTCCAAAAAATTCCATTATAATGCAACTATATATCTCTCCTTATTACAATTTACATCCCCAGCAATATACTTCCCTTCCTTTCTTATGTACATCACATAGTTCCAGTATTAAGTTACAATAAATTATAATTCCCCATTGACGAAGAGTTTCACGTTTTTTTCACCCTCGAGTCTACGTTCATTTCTGAAGGAAGTATTGAACTTTTTACTTCTAATTTTGTCTCCACCATTTCTGAAAAACTGGAAACTGCTGAGACACGACAGTAGGATCAACAATAGTAACATGCCAGGAAATGTTTTTAACATGATGGAGTTCCACTTATATAGACAATATAGGTAGGCAAATTTAGTACTTTAGTGTTTTCTTCAGGTTTATGTGTATCATTATGTTGTTGCTCAAAAAACAAAAGTTGAATTGGAGAGGAAATTAAAAGAACTACGGCCGTTGCCTCTAGCCTTCTGTAGCATCATTGTGGGATATTTTATAGGTTCAACATTTCAAAGGCTTCCAATGACTAAGGTAGATTCACTTGAACAATTATTACATGTGAACATCAAATAACTTTATAATCCGCACTCAAGGAGAAAGTATTTATTTCAATGTAGCTTTCTTCTCTTTGAGGTTCAGATGGCTGAGTATCATCCGGCTTCGCCTGCTCGTTACAATTTAAGCTCAATATTGAGAAGCTCAAGTCAAAATTGCAGACCAGATAACAGCACTAAGATAGGTATTTTAATTTCCTTATGCTACTCCAAATGTATGTTTAAACATTGTTCTAAATCTGAAGTACAGATATATGTGGCAACAAATCCACGTGGAGTTGAACGTCTGCCCCCCGGTATTGTGGAGCCTCATTAGGACTTATACCTCTACGGGTTGCTTGGAAATTCCAGTGAGGTACACCATATTTGACTCACTGGCAGCACCAGGTCACTAATGCACTTGATCTTTTCAATACGCCACTGCCTTTCAAGTTTCAACAGAAAATATCAACTTTACTGTCCACTCATCAGTCACTTCATCAACCAATAAAATATGACATGTTCCTATACCTTCTTACTCACACTCATCCACTTCTAGTTCTTTTTTTTCTTGTTGGTCATCATCAAGTTCTTACTCTCAAATGACAGGACCTTAATGTAAAGTCAAAGTACCTACTGGCTGTAACAGTTGGATATCATCAAAAAGATATTATCAACTCTATCGTCACGAAGGTCAGTGACTTCTTGTTACTTAATACACAAGTTTCATATCTCTCACAATTCGTTTGTTCATTTTTTGCTCACAATTAAAACAACCAAAAATGAAAGCCGTTTGCATCCTATGTGGCAAAGCATAGGTAGGTGACAAGAATGCATAAACAGGTAATAAAAAGTTATAATCAGCTACATGGGTATGCATAGATTTGCACGAAGAGAAAACAAAAATAATTGCACAAGCAAGCAATTCAAGCTATAGTAAATGGTGTGGTCTCTCCCTCCCTCTCTCTCATCCTCTCTCTTGTTGTCATCTATCTCCTGTTAATCTAGTTCTCCAGGAACTTCTCAATTGTCTTGTCTCATTATGACGGGAGAGCAACTGACTGGGAGCAGTTTGAATGGTCGCAGCGAGCAATTCATATCAGCACAAGGAAACAAACAAAGTGGTAAACAAAGATGAATATTGCTTTCCAAATTATGTTGCACACTTGCACCTGATTGCAACAGTTACCTAATTACAGGTGGTATGCAAAACGGTTTCTCCATCCGGACATCGCAGCTTTGTACGAATACATATTTATCTGGGATGAAGATCTTGGTGTTGAGCATTTCAATGAGAGGAGTAAGTTTACCATGTCTATTTACTCAATAAGAGCCCATTTAATGTCATCGAAGAAATTACAAAAACATCTATTGTCTTTTGCATAATACGGAGTATCACGTTTTTCATTTAAATTGTATGAGCTTTTAAAATAGGTACATAAGACTAGTCAAGAAGCATGTATTGGAGATATCGCAGCCAGCAATAGAATCACGTAAAAACGTGCAATGGCTGGTGACCAAAAGAAGGCGTGGTGTTGAAGCTCACAAGTACACCCAAACTTAGCTATTGATATTTGGTGTTGATTCGTTTCTAGTTTGTAAATAGTCTTTCAGTGCCTAAATGGCTAACCCACTCTAAACACAGCCAATGATTGTGAAATCCAGCCTCAACCGAAGTAAATAAAAGAAACCCACCACAACATATGCCATCACTTGCAATCACATAATAAGAACAAACCCCGTGAAAATAAAAGAAACCCACCACAACATATGCCATCTGCACCATTAAAGACAACAGGCACTCAGCATATGTAATCTAGACACCATCACACCCTTGGAATTGAATTGAGAACCAAACAACATCGACTTTTGTCAATACAGGACAGACATTACCTTCATCACGGATCTCATTGAAAGACCAACTTGGAGGTGGTCTGTATGCGGAACTTTCAGATGGTGGCAAACTGCATACAGGACCCTTTTAACAATTTCCCCAGCTAACAAATATGATAGACTTGCTTCCGTTCCATATCTTTCTTTTTTGGACCAAGCACAAGACCTCTGCGACTTGCTCCCCTCGAGAAGCAAAACCATGCAGTAAATTTGTGGGCACCTTCCGCTCATCTGCACCATTAAAGACAATAGGCACTCAGCATATGTAAGCTAGACAGCATCACACCCTTGGAATTGAATTGAGATTCAAACAACATCAACATTTGTCAATAAACTTTTTTTTCTTTCCTTTTGGCCTGAAATTTACTCTGTAGTCTGGTGAATTCGACTGCTATAGAGAGTGGGGTTCGATGCAAAACGCTAGTGAATCACCTCCGGCGGTGAACTTCTGGTTTTCTCCGGTCGGTGGTGCAGACCGCAGAGTGGCATAGTAGGTAAATAAGTAGTTGATAAGGAGTATTTATGAGCTTAATAGAATAAAGGACATTTACTAAAAGGAAAACTTAGGGGTGGTTCGGGCTGGGCCGGATCTTAGCTTGCTCTACAAAGTCCATTGGAAAATATACTTATTGAAACATACTGAACTACAAGAAAATAAATTAAATAAAAATTTGAACGAATATCAAGGATTTTAAGAACGATAAGATAATGCAAGAGAACTACATTGATAATTAAAAGACAGAGTTTAAAATTGATGGCCTTAGGGCCGTGCAAGTTGTGTTACTAATATAGACATGAGAAAGGCTTGCAACCTCAAATAACAGTGGACACTGCACGTATCCATGCAAACCTATCACCACAAAGAGTTACCTTAAGCTATAAGTTGTCAAGGACATAATTCTGGCGGACTATTGTTTGGGCGTGATATGCAAAAGTAGTTAATGATCTCGCTTCTTTCAAGAGATGTGAAGCAATTCTGTCAATACTAAAGTTAGGGTTGTAAATGAACCGAGCTGTTCACGAACGGCTCGTGGTTCGTTCTCTAAAAAGCTCGTTCGCGTTCATTCATATAATATACGAATCGAACATGAACAAATTTATAGAACTTGTTTAATAAACAAGCCAAGCATGAACATTGAAAAATGTTCATGATTGTGTTCGTATAATAAATTTATATTTTTTATAATTAAAATAATTAATTGTACATATATCCATGTAAAATAATTTAAAAAACCTTGATAACCTAAAACCCATTAACTAAAAAAACCAAGCCCATTTAACTAAAGGACCAAGCCCACTTAAAAACCCAAATATAAGCGAAGCCCAAGTCCAAAAAATAACTCCCAAAGCCTAAAACACCCTTATCGGCAACCGCAACTTTATCTTCATTCTTCTCACAGTCTCTCTCTCTCTCTCTCACAGCCGCACTCTACTCTCCCATCCCTCCATCTGCTCTCTCTCTCTCTCTCTCTCTCTCTCTCTCTCTCACACACACACACACACAGATCGCACGTAGCTTCTCTTTCTTTCTTCCCAAAGACGCCAATCACGGCTACGATGCCGATCAAGGGCTACGAGATCGATCTCAGTTTCGATCCATCCCAAGGAAGATGAAAGAGAGCTACTCTAATTGAGCCGTTTTCTTATATGTGCAGCCACTGGTACCCCAGATCTGCGATTACTGATGCAGCTTTGTCACCTACGATGCCGTAATCACCTGTCCTCGATGTCGTCCTCTCCCCGTCGTCGGTGCATGCATCATCTTGTTTTGTATATCTTCATCGCCAATCGATTAAGATTGAATCCCTTCTTGTATCTTTTGTAATATTGTTTGTTTTGATTCATTATAGCTTGAATTGAAAGATTTGATGAATTTTTTGCAAAATTTAGGGATTTGGTAGGAAGTTTAAATGGACACGAGCCGAGTTTCCGAACTCGAGTTCGGATCGTATTGTTAAACGGGTCGAGCCCGAACTTTACAGTCACGAACTCGAGCCGAGTTCGAACATCAATCTTTTAGTTCTTAATGAACAAGAGCCGAGCTCGAACATAATAAAATTTAAACGAACTAAGCTCGAACACACCCATGTTCGGCTCAAACTCATT
The DNA here is from genome assembly GCA_033070095.1 of Escallonia herrerae. NCBI lineage: Eukaryota > Viridiplantae > Streptophyta > Magnoliopsida > Escalloniales > Escalloniaceae > Escallonia > Escallonia herrerae. Next base: position 19,363 of record JAVXUP010002520.1, on the reverse strand, counting down.
TCGTATACAGCCCTAACTAAAGTAATGGAATTCATATTCATTATAGCAAAATTTACAGATAATGGGTGTCATCGTGTGTAATATATCTTCAAATTCCAATATCTGGTTTAGTAAAAAAACGGGACTTAGTTAGTACTTTGATATGAATTTATTTTTGTTTTAGGGCCTCGAAGAAGCTAGAAGCAAGCTGTGAAATAAAGCAATATAGGTATTTGATCTTAGGGCCCACTAGTTTTTAAAAGTGCATCGTTAAGAGTATTAGCCCCAAAATAAGAATGTGAAATGACTTTGGAATAGCTACACCATGATGCCCTAAACTAGCAACGAGGGATGCAGTCCATGACTTTTCGAGTAATCTCACTCTTATCGGTTGTCTGTATAAAATATTACGTACGTCCTTAATTGACTAAACATCGGGACGTAAAAAGAGCCCTACGGTCTTACAAAATTGACCAATTCATCCTCCCTTAAATTGATGTATCCTCTAAGTCTCTAACCCACTTCACTTCCACCCTACCGATGGAGTAAGAGTTGTCGTTCTCATCTTTTTCCTTGTGTCATTTTTGTAGAGACTATGGTCCAAGGTGATGTTTTCGGTCTTTCAGAGATGCGATCGCTTTCCACAGAGAACTGGGTCATTTGCTGTTGACTTCACGAATTGGCTTTTGATGTGGATAAAAGTGTTGCGTACGCAGTGTCTAGGCTATGACGCATTTGTTCATTTTGTGATAGCATTTTGGAATCTTTTTTCAACACAACGAGAAAAGCATGTATCATATTAATTCCAAAAGAAACCCTAGCTAGCTGTTGCTGCCCAAAGCATACATCTCAGACAATTTGTTCTATAGTTTTCTCTTATGCATTTAGCCGTACAAATTTGGTAGGAGTATCTAGCTAGGTTCAAAATGAAAGAAGTGGGAGACCGAGGTGTTGGTATGTGGCATGGTTGATCCAAATGTGCTTTGAGGATGCTTGCGAGGGCAGGGAAACAGGTAGGCCGTACAATTGTCTTGTCACGGTTTGCAGAAAATCCTAGCGCTTTTCACCTTCCAAATGCAACTCATTCGTACGATGCCATCGAATGGCCTGTTTACCATCGCCATAACACCATATATAATTTGTAGGGAGGACACGGTTACTGCGGAGGATATGGCGGCAGATTTGGATACTTCGGCCATCTTGGACATCGAGGATATGCATATGGAGGTCCTCATTTTGGGGACTATATATCGGGGTTATCCTCGACATTTTGGGGACTCATCATATTCTGCATTCATGTTTTGTGGCAACCAGGCCTTGCATCCGTTTCTAGCGACTCTTGATAGAGCAAGATGAAAGGGGGCTTCTGTGATGGCTGGACTCACATGTGAGGATGAGATTGTTAATATGCATGTGTGGAATCATTTCATCGGGAAATAAGTTGCAGAATCAACATTCTAGATAGGTTGTTATTGTGGCATAAGCAATGCGCGTGCAAAAATGAAGTAGTAATATGATATTTTTATGAAAGCAAGCTTGGCCTTAAGTGTGTGTGTGTCTATATATATATATATTGACTATAATTTTTAATAAATTTAAAATGCCCCATGTACAACAGTAAAATTGTTTGAAATTTATTAAAAAAATTAAGCATGATATATAAGTATTTTAAAATGTGAAAATCAAACACGTCCTTAAGGCAGTTATTTACTGTTTAATATTGCTGTTTTGGCTCATTTTTTAAGAAATTTCTCAGTGTCATTTTAAATAGTTAGTTCTGTAACTCCAAAAAGGTATTACACCAAAAGAAGTTTTGTTCTTTATACTTAGTATAGATAGATATAACTCCCCACATAATAAGTGCGTGTACAACTGAATTTCTATGCAAATAAAATAAAATTCATTTCTCTATCGTGTCAAATAAACACATCAAAAGAGTTGGTTTCTTTTTTCTTTCGGTTATTGACAAACTATCTTCCTTGATACTCTTAACTCACTACAAGAAAATTGGGTTTTAGTGACAAACTATCTTCCTTGATACTCTTAACTCACTACAAGAAAATTGGGTTTTAGTGACGGCAATTTTCGTCACTGAAAAAGCAATTTTCGTCACAAAAAGTTTTAGTGACGAAAAATTATGTCACACATTTTCGTAGCGTAAAGTCTCGTCACTAAAAGGTTGGTGACGAAATTTAGTGATTCCGTCGGGCAATCAGGAGACTGCGTGTATACCTTTAGTGACGGAGATTCCGTCGGGCAATCAGGAGACTGCGTGTAGACCTTTAGTGACGGAAATTTTCGTCACTAAAGGTATTTTTTTAAAATAAAATTTATTATTATTATTTTTTGTATAGAATTATTGGTGACAGATAATTCCGTCACATAAAAGATAAATATTCCGTCAATAATTCCTTTTTGCGACGTATTTGGCCATCACTATTGCTTTGCAATTTTTTTGGTTTTATGCATATAATGACAAATCATAATCGTCGCTAAAATTACAAAATAAAAGAATACTATTGCTTTTTTTTCCCTTTCCAAATCCCACTTTATTTTTTTTTTTCAAACCTGTATACAACAAATCCAACACATCAAGCTCCACAAAATCCATTAACACATCGAACTCCACAAATCTATAAACACATCAAATACCAAGTCGAACACAATTCCTAAACTATCATAATGTAACGACATCCTTGAATATGAAAGTAAGTAGATGTTTGAAATATCAAAGAGGGGGGATTGGTTGGTCACTCAATTTCCATCCTCATCAAGATCATACTCCTCGTTGGCATCCACACCATCATTGACATCATAATCCCATGTATTTCTAGATGGCTGCACAATCAAATAAAAGATAAATTTAACTGATAATTGCTAAAAATCATATCATAAATAATATGGTGAAGAATCATGAATTGTATATGCCCAGACATAAACGAATTCTTGTCCAGGACATACGGTATGGTAAGTCATACCTCTTCAACATTATCCACAGAGGTCATTGCCTGAGCACGATATCCTGTTAAGCTTGATATCCTGTTATAATGGACAATAAGTTGAAGGCCCAAAAATGATCCTTGGCATGACTTAAAAACACTTGGTGACACCTAGAAGGCAAAGCCTTTTAACTGTAATACTACTGTGAAATAGCAACATCAGAATGAATATATGTCACAAAACTATGGTTGGCGACACATGGAAGGCAAAGCCTTTTAACTCTAATACTACTATTAAATAGCAACATCAGAATGAATCTATGTCACAAAACAATGGTGCTAACGTGTCACAAAAAATTATTTCAAAAGTTTTCTCGTTCAGTGGGAATCCCATCCATTAGGTGATCCAGCATTTCGGGTGCCTCAGTCCGGAAATAATAATCAAATTGATTCGAGTACAAAAACTACTAATCCGGAAGAAGCATCTCAATTGTCTTTCCTGTCATTCATAATGACGTCCATAGATCCTTTTCTAACTGCTAATTGTTACATTTTGCCTATCATTTCTGGATATGTGATGCATGGCAGCATGACCCTTCATATTGGAAAATGCTGCTGATCTGTGAATAGTGCTGTGCCAACAATAGCTCTTGGAGATCAGTCATTTCTTATCTAGTAATGAAACAAAAGACCACATTAGTGTCTGTACTCCTAAATTCCCCAGAGAATTGCATTGATCTCAGAGGGCTAAACCCTTTGTAATCATTAGAATTTCACGTCGAGTGGTACCAAACGTAGTCCCTAAATCCTACCTGATACACTAAGAATATATTTTTGCTACAGCCATGTCTCGCAACCTTCATCAATGCATATTATGACTAACACTTCTGATGGTATCTCAGTGAAAAACTTCTATAAACTCTGCTGAATTGCCACTAAGACCTAGCATTTTACCGCGTTATACTATATCTTTAGTGGCAGATCTAACATTCACATTATCTGTAAAGGTGTAACATTTAAGTCTTCCCTAGTTCTCTACATGTGTTGTCTTTTGTCTTCTCTACCCTCCCTCTCACAAGGTCATCCTAACCATCCTAGGATAATCATCAAATCAGTGAAAGCATGCTCCTTCTTGCACATGTTCATATTTCTTATTGTATCAGATGAGTGTGGCTTAAGTACAGATGCTGAAGTAAATGAACAATCACTCAGCAGCACAGATGGCTACTTGTTCGCATGTTTAAAGCATCACCCTCTTCAGCACAGAAGATGCTTCAATTTCAACTGCCTACCAAAACCTTGAATCAATTCATAATAGAATCCCAAAAACTAAAAAAAAAACAAAAACGCAACATGACAAACGGAGATGCTCTGTAGCCTATTTAGTCACCGTGGAAGTGGTCAAGTTGACTTTGACAGTAAATTATGAATGGCTTATTGGGTAACAAACAATAAAGCAGTTCAGAACTTCAGATTGATCATTCACATGTTTGGATCATGATCCAACAAAGTCCAAACTTAAGAACGCTTGAGACATAAATAGAGAACAGAGAAAATTGGAAAACTCACCTTGATCGAAGAAGGATTACGAAAGGGCAGAAATTAGGGGCGGCGACTGGGTGATGGCAGGGACAACAAGGAGCCGCAGCAGCAGTGGGACGGCGGCAGCCATGGCGGCGACGACAGGATGCAGGCAAAGCACCGGCGGTAGAGGCAACCACGACGGCGGGGAGCGTCGCGAACTAGGTGGTGGCGGCGTTGGGCCTAATCTGCAGTTGGATTGCGGGGGAGCGGGCGGATGTGGGAGATCGAGAGAGGAAAGGCAGCAGTGTTGGGTGCGGGGGGAGGGGGGCGGCGCTGAGATCTGAGAGAGTAAAGATCAAAACAGGCAATATTAAATTAGGGTTATGTGATTGTTTTATTTTAAAACTCTGTTTAACTTCTTAAAACCTATTTCCTATAGATTATGTCACTAAAACTTCAAGCTACGAAAAATTTGGTCACCAAATCAAACTTTCCTTTTATTGCTTAAAATTGGATCGTCGGGTGACAGAATTTTCGTGACGGAGTCAAATTCCGTCACTAAAAATATATTTTCTTGTAGTGACTTTTGAAGAAGTTTGCAGAGTTTGAACCTTGGCCTTTGAAGATTGCAATGCATTTATCACCAAATCCTTTAATTTAAAGTGACATTTGCTAGTACTCGATCCGATCGAGTTCTTTCTCTTGCTCCACCTTGTGCTATTCTTCTCGTAATCAAGTACGTGTCAACTTTTTCACAAACGCTCTTGTTGGCTCCAGATGGCTTGCGATCTTCACAAACGCTCTGGCCGGCTCTAGCTAGCTTGCGATCTATCACTCTTAATGTACGTGATACTTTTGTGCTGTACTTAATGCTTTGCCACTGTTCTCGCCACCAGCTTGCACACTATGCTGCTGTCACTGCCAAACGGAGTATATGCATGTTAACTTTGTTGCTCTAATACTCTCCGTTCCGCGAACTAATGATGTATTGTACGTCATGCTTTAAGGAAGTACTTTTAGGACCAACCAATTATGGGTGGATTTCACTAAACTGACCAAGATCCCATGTTGAACTTTTGGAGCATGAAATATAAATCATCATGACGACATGACGAGGATTGGCTACTTTTCCCTGTATATAACTACCACGCGTCGCGAGGTAGTTTCATTGCCAATTTCCTCTGTACTGTGTACGTGTTTGAGGGATGTAGATATATATATATATATATGCAGAGAGAGTGAAAGAGAGACTACGGAGGTGAACCAAGGAAAGGAAAGCAAAGGAAAGGAAAGGAAAGGAGGGAATGGCACAAGCCGAAGCCGGAAGAGATGCTGTTGAGGTGAAGCCAGGCGGGGGCCAAGTCCCAACCAAAAGCCAGCCAAGTTTCAAAACTGCCAAGTGTGAGAGTCTGGTTCCGCCCAGAAGGAGGCTAGTAAAGAGCATGATGATTAAGTACATAATCCGAGCTATCGCTTCCTGCCTCCACGCTTCAGAAAAGAAGGAACTTTCATCAACGTAGTGCGTGCATGAACTGATTACCATGAATCAGACGACCATCATTCAGCTAGTGCTTGTATTAGGAATAAGTTGTCATAGTTTCATAGTCATGGTCAATGTGTTTTAAGACCCTTCCTTATTACATAGACATAATGTTGGTCTGGTTCATGGTCATATTCTGAGATATCATCTGTACCTGTAACTTAGTTTATTGCTCTTACTGAAATATAGTGTGCCACTGTCGTTTGATTAACGAATGGGTGAACTGGCGTATATCTTTCTCTGGAGAAACACGCCCACATATGGTAATTGAAGTGTAATGCAAACATTCTAAGCTTTGGCTATATTATGATAAATAACTCGTTGTCCAAAGGCAAGTCTCCGTCAAAGATAATATTTACTCTTTGATTGAATGCGGGTTAAAGCTCTAATGGATGACGGAGGAACTTAGCCTCGTTTCGATACAAATTAAAGATTCCCAGTAAGTTGGTATGATCGGAGCTGCAAGTTTTAGTACCTATGAAATGTAAACTGTACCAAATCAGTACCTGAACTTTTTAAAACACCATCACCTTTTTTTAATAATGACAGTTCTACCCCTCTGACTTTTTAACGGCATCCATACTCTGTCAGCTTAAGTACTGATTTGGTACGCTTTTTGAAAGTTGAGTACTTCTTTAGTACATTTCAAACTTGATTATTAAAGTTGTATTTGGAGTAAACTTGAGAGTACAGTTTTGAGATTAGACCTCATTTTTATCCGGAAATAATGAATTGAGTTCGTCTAGGCATTTTGGATGTTGCTATTGATCTGTTACTCCACCCAATTTCTTAAAGCATTTGACCTAATTTAAGAATAGCTATCCAATATTCAGGAGATTCTTTTTTCAAATTCGTACGCATTCGATGTCGTAGCATATGTATCCATAATTTTTCACCAAGCCGTGCATGTATATGTTTTCTCCCAAAAAAGTTAAATCAATTCACCACCTTGGCATGTAATCATGGCCTGGCTGATGTGGTATCGGAGAAAATCCAGGACACCGTAACATTAGTACATGAAAAGGGGAAGGCATTTGATTTTTCTTATGCTCTCCGGTTCCATACAAGTTCCTCCATCCTTGGTCAATTTCTTCATTATTAACCTCTCTGTGTACACACTGACTTTATAAGAGCCATTAAAGCGGAGGTGAACCAAGGATGCATACAAACCAGAAAAGAGACTGGCGGGGTCGAGGTGGGCAAAGGAGAAGTCCTAATTTTATCATGAAAAAATTTGATTATGAAGGAGAAGTCACTCACTCTAATTTTTTTATGAAAAAATTTTGGTTCCTGCTGAGATTGAAGAATCTTTCTCATACCACCGATAGCGCCAAATAGTGGTCTCGAAATATTTTTAATAACTTTTATTTAATAACGTCAAAAAAATACTGTTAAGAATTATCACTATATACAGGTTAGAAGAAAATTCTTACAACCCGAGTATCAGCCAACATTTGTCCTTTGGTCATTATTGTTTGGGAAAAGTAGAGAATGACCCCCTCTACTTTACACGTTGTGCGATTTGCCCCCCTCCACTTCAAAATTAACCACTAAACCCCCCCACACTTACAGAAATTGGGCACCTTAGACGGAAACCGTTAAATTTAACAGAGCGTGGTCAACACGCGCGTTGACTAACGATTTTTTTTTGTAAATGACGTTTTTGCCCATTCTGTTAGGGGTAATTAACTAATGACCCCCTGTACTATAGACGGTGTGCGATTTCCCCCCTCTACTTCAAACATAACCACTAAACCCCCCCCCCCCCCACACTTACGAAAATTGGGCACTTTAGACGGGTTCGTTATGAATATTCGTGAAATGACCAAAATACCCTTATTTACTTACCCTATTTAAGTTTAATACCATTCTTTCAACTTCTTTTTCTCTCCTCTCAGACTTTTTACTCAATCCCACATACACACACTCCACGCACACCCAGTACGCACGCACGCACGTGCACACACCACACACATACCCTAAATCCAGACACAGACACCACCCACTGCAAACATACACACACGCTACTGGCATGCGACTGTGGCGACAACGTCATTGCGAATCTGGTGTAGCCCCAGCGGCGTGTAGCCAGTCACGGTGGTCATGTGATGCTGCTTGGCGCGATGTTGTGGATTGGGGTGGAATGACGACGGAGGTTAGACCTGCGATTTGGGGACGTGGTCGTCGATCGTGGTGGCAGGGATCTGGACGGATGTGCGGCAATCAGACGCCGATAGCCTGTGTTTGTGGGGATTGATGTTACCGGTGTTGATTGCGTCGGTCGGTTGGTGGCCGATGAAGAAGCCCCACTGGCTTGCAGAAGCAAGGTGGTGGGAAATGGCAGCGATGAGGCAACTCACGACGATGTGTAGCCAGACAGTATAAAGTTAGGGGAGTTGGCCAGAATGGTGGTTACTGTGACGCTGATCATGGTAGTTGTTGCGCCGGTGATATACCAACGGCAATCGTGGTTCCTTTTTTTTTTTTGTAACTCCCTGGTGGTCGGAGAAAAAGACCAGTGGTTGTGCTCAGTGAATCACCAATTGTTGCGGGGTTGACCAGAAGAGGAGGTGCAGATTGCAGCAATCCCTTGTTTGCAATGAATCTGGTAGCGCAGAATGGGGTGGGGGACTGATCTAACGGGTGGGGGGTGGGGAATGAAGGGGGGGCGGGGGGGAGGGTCATGGGCAAAATTGTCATTTAAATTTAACGGTTTCTATTTAATGTGCCCAATTTCTGTAAGTGTAAGGGGGTTTAGTGGTTAATTTTGAAGTTGAGGAGGGGAAATTGCACACCGTGTATAGTACAGGGGGTCATTAACTAATAAAGAAATAAGAGTATTTTGGTCATTTCACACTATTCATAACGGACCCGTCTAAGGTGCCTAATTTCTGTAAGTGTGGGGGGGTTTAGTGGTTAATTTTGAAGTGTAGGGGGGCAAATCGCACAACGTGTAAAGTAGAAGGGGTCATTCCCTACTTTCCCCTTATTGTTTTTGAAGGATTTAAAGGCTTTGACTACACAAGAGGTGCACGTGCTCTTTTTTATGGTCATTGGCTAGTAGTCAACAATACAATTATTATAAAGGTTCGTTAAAGGTTTAAATAGTTCTTTAAAAAAATTGGCAACTGGTTCGGTAATAAAAAACCATTGATAAAGTCTGTTGGAGGCAATTCTAACGACACTTTTAAAACAGAGGGACGGTGAAGCGACTAATCCGATACTAGCGCAAAACTGTTAACACTACCGTCGCCGAAAAAGAGAAAGAGAGCCGAGGGATGGAGCAAAAATGTTGATGATCTTTCGGGCCAATCCCAGACGCAGTAGGAACTCATTTACATTTTTGGGCTGGGGGGACTTTGCTAGACTCATGGATGGATGGGTCAACCATGGCCTGCCCAATTTTTAGCCCAACTGGAACATCAACCACCACTTACTTGACATTTACACCCATCGCAGGATTACACAAAACCAATGTTTTGTTTCACCTTTTTATAATGGAACACGTTTCGTAAGACGGACTAGAATGTGACATAATATAGAGATCCAATTTTATACGTCAATGATGCATGCGTTTGCGTTTGTATTTTGATAAAGAGTGTTCCAACGGATTATAATGAATTCAACGTTGTACTGCAAATGGACGAGATGAAGAGATCAAGAAGGCTTAAACTTCCTATCATTTATCTTCTTTGTAACGAAACATCTTTCTTCGTGTACCTCATGATCACGATAAAAATGAGTCAACAAAATAAAATTCGGTGCATCGCATTATTGTAAGAGTAAGAAGATAGAAAATGAAAAGTTTTAACAACGAATTGATGCCATCTTTCGTCCCACTCTAACAATTACCGACAATATTGAATAATGTTAAAACTGACACTGACACGAGAATATATTAATTGGAGGGAAAAAATAAAAAGAAGCAAAAATGATATCTCACCAATGATTGGTGTTAATAATTTTCATATTTGTAGGAGTTGTACAGCTGAGAACACTGTAATCCCAGATAATAGGAAATGGACTCTGCAAGCTCCTCCTCCTCCTGGGTACTCTCTCTCTCTCTCTCACAGATTTGTTATACTACGTACAAGCATTTATGCACTGTTTTCTGATTGTAATTTACTGTGGTGGTGAGCAGGGATCGAGCTCACTGTCAATTGGGGAGAAGCTGTGTGCTGTTTTCATGCCGCTGGCTCTCTTGATTGAAGCTCTCGTCTTTAATTTATCCGGTTGCTTCCGTCACCGCCGCTTGACCAAGCCTGCTTATACCTTCAATGACCTTGCCCGTCTCGCCAGCAACTCTCCATGTCCGTTCCCCTTCTTTATCTCAGATTTATGTTCACTCCGTTGAGCTGTGTAAAATTAGCTTTTGGTCGTCGATTTTACTCTAGCTTGATTTGCCAAAACGGTAGTTACATAATTTAACGATTTCTATATGAGTTCAATTTAGTGTGTACCAAAATTCAGGAGGAGAATGGGAGCAGTACATTTCTTCTTATAGTTCGGTAATTGGGTTGCTTCTGAAGTTGCTAATTACTGAGTTTCAGTTACGGTTAATGAAGTGGAGGCATTGAGGGAATTGTTCAAGAAATTGAGTAGCTCGATTGTAGACGATGGGCTTATTCACAAGGTACCCATAATCCTTCTGGTTCCAGTAATAGAATGATCAGATTAATCGCAACGCTTAGGTTAACTGAAGAATTAGCGTACGAGTAAGATATAAGAGTTAATATCATCAGTATTATGAGACTATTAGCTGCTTACTGCATGCATTAAACAGACAATTGATTGTCCATTTCGCGTCCGTGTTTTTGTGTTTCTCGCAGGAAGAGCTTCAACTGGCCTTACTAAAATCACCTGCAGGCGAAAACCTCTTTCTTGATAGGGTAAATCCTGGTTGATGATTGAAATTTGTTTCCCACATCTTTATGGTTTAATTAAGCGTGTTAGGACAAATTCCTCTTACCTCGTGACCCTGGAGATCATTTTCTTAGACCAAATGCTATCTTCCATAGGCCGGGGATGGGTTTGGAGGGTGCCTTATATACTCATGATCATGACTTTGGGTTAGTGACACAATGAAGTTTCATGGAAATTCTTTCGTACAAATAAATTTACAATCGCGTGAAAGGTTTCCATGTAGCTGGTCTTGTAAGTTAAGAAGGCAATTGTACATTGATGTACAGTGTCCACTACTGTGGAACGCGTTGACCTTGAAGTCGCTGACTCACTATCGATCAACCTTACCGTTTGGATGCAAGCTCACCCTCAGCATATCGGCATAAACACTTCACCTTGTCATTGATTTTATAGTTAATTAGATATTCTCTTTCTTGTCTAGGTGTTTGATCTTTTCGATGAAAAGAAAAATGGCGTTATTGAATTTGAGGAGTTTGTACACGTTCTCAGTGTTTTCCATCCATCTGCTCTCTTGGAGCAAAAGATTGATTGTAAGTACTTTGAGAATTAATTTTCGTTTCTTTATTAATGGTTGGGGTTAGGAGGTTTTGATTACTTTCGTTTCACATGGTCCTTTGAAACTTTGAAAATTACAATGCGTAAAGTAGATTGTGTTACGCTTTCGATTCGTGCAGTCACATTTAGGTTGTATGATTTGAGACAAACTGGATACATCGAGCGGGAAGAAGTGAGTATTATACTGTTTCCCTTCTACAAGCATGCAAGGTCATTTTTTAGCCATTGATAGCCACGCATTTTTCAGGTCAGGCAAATGGTAGCTGCCACTTTAACTGAAACCAATGCGGCTCTGTCAGATGATATTCTTGAAGCTATAGTTGACAAGGCAAGAGTTTTTCGAGTTAAAATTTTGAATTTTCTTGGTAGATCGTCTGTTTACGTATATTGTTTGTCAGATCCGGTCAGACATTTATAGACGCCGATGGTGACAAAGATGGTAGGATTAGCAAAGAAGAGTGGAAGGCCTTTGTTGAGCGGCATCCCACGCTCCTCAAGAACATGACTCTCCCTTATCTGAAGTACCCTTCTTGCTTTGATTCCTTTAATTTATTTAACTTCTGTTTTGTCGATACTAGCTTTTTGTTGCAAAGTTCATCGCTATTATCTTGATAGAATATGAATACTTACCAAGATTTTTTATCGAAGGATCTGGTTCTTTTCGTGACTAAGAACCTCGATTTCACGGGAAGAGAGACTTGTAATTACTTCCATGTTATACTTTAAACTTGGCATGGGAGCTTTCTCTTTTGATTTTTATTTATTACTTCATACTTTTTGTTACTCTTAACTTGGTTGGAATTATCATGACCTGCAAATTCTACAGATTCTTCAAAACATGTAAACCTTGTGCATCACGATCTCACATGCTTTATGTATTCTCTCTGTTTCCAGGGACATCACTACAGTATTTCCAAGTTTTATTTTCAATACAGAGGTCGAAGACTGAATTATTTCTTTGCATTCATCGTGTTATCAACTTCATGCCCGAGATTGAGGAAGGCATAGGATTTCAAGCCAGGCCAATTGGCCACATGGCTACCATCTACGCTCTTCAACTGCAGAAGAATACCTTTGTGCCTGTGCTTGAAATGTACTAGTACTACTACTGTTTCTTGGGGCAGTCGAAGCTAACAGCAGAAGATCAGAGATTGGGGAGCCCCGTGTTCATTGCGTTTGCGCCTATCTCTGGAAAGTAATAGTTTTAGCATGGCAAGGGAAGCTGAGTTAGATTGTTTCTAGTCCACCTAGCGAGGCAACCTTGTCCTGTTACCATACGTGTAAGATCGAAGCAGACCCAAGCTGGAGCCGATGTCACGTTTTCAGCTTTGGGGGTTTTGCTAGACTAAGGCAAACTAGTAGGCGGATCTGATTTGAAAATCTACTCTCTTTTTTGTTTAACACACTTTCTTCCAACGCGGACTTCTTCTCTCTACCAGAGAAAGTACAATGAGATGAATTACAGGTCTGCCGGCCGACTGTTGAGTGGTACGGCCATCTTACAGGCCGCAAGGAGATGAAAATAGTTGGCCGCGCCATTAGTGCCGACGATATCATTTTCCGATTCTCTTTTATCACTATTGTAACACAACGGAAAGAGAAAAGGAACGTACCAAACAAGTCTTAACGCGCACATAAACTTCATGAACGCGCCTCTTACCCTTGGGGCGAGATGGAAACTTATACAGTGAGATATCCAATTCATCAACCCCCGAGGTATGATAACACGAATAATTCCTACCATCCAGTTACTCGAATCCAGACCTTTTGGGAGCTGGATCTCGACTTGTATTGCCAGTGTCTGGTTGCATAAGCCAGTTCCAGTAGAAGTGCAAAGTTCGCCCAGAATCTCCTCAAAGGAGGTGAAGATGTACGAGTGCAACAAGCTCGCCTCACGATATGGGTCTGCCCTCCCGTCTTCGAGCAACTTTCACCGAACCCCCCTTTTCAGGGACAAAAGTTTGTATGTTCTCTCATTTGCACCTAGCAGACAAGCCCCTCTTCTCTGTAATTCCAAATTCGATTTGAACCGCCAAACCTACAGATTCATCACCATGCCCAGCCCATGAAGATGCGCAATGTCGGTGGTGGTGACGTGAAACCAACCAATTTGTTTTGTGGATGGAGAAATCGGCAAGGCCCCCACTTGTGAAGTGTGCTCAAGGCCAAAAATAAACATCACCTCGAATTTTGCCTTGCTTTTCATTTACTGGTGGATTTGGGTTTTTTACTTGAATGATTGATTCTGTACAAGTAAGGTAAATAACAGTTGAAATTATGTCTGAGTATTGATATGGAAGCAATTGACACGAATGATCGTTACATAGGATCTTTTGCATGAGCGTTATGTTGTACCGATAGATCCGTAGCATCTGTGCTTGCTCTCGCTTATATTCTTTACTGGGCTTTGACTAATAATTTCTTTATTTTTAAGTTATTTACCAGTGATGCTTCCTTGTTTCAACAGTTGTCAGGGAAGGATGATCTAATCACTACAAGTTCTCCAGTCCTTTTTGATTTGTATTATAAGTTGAATGACACTCAGTTCTGCTCCGCTCCTTCAGCGTGGCAGATCACAGCACGATCTAAATGAAGCTCGAAGATTAGCCCGTGTTTCCGGAAGATGGTGTCTCCCGATGTCCATGAACTGGCAGGCTCCAGGTGGCCACGCCATTTTGCGACCTCGTGTGGAAGTGGCGTGGAAGTGGCGGCGCATCAACTGCCATAGGACGGGTTGGGCATTTTGGATCATTGTAAATAACTCGTGTATGCTTGTTGGATTGTATATCTGTTCTTTTATTTATATGCCTAGGCTCTGTAAAACAGTTATACTTGGTAGCTGGTTTATATAACAAATAGGGTTCTTACCTGATTTCAAAAAAAAAAAAAACCTTGAAATTTTGGGTATAAAATGGTGTTTGATGGCAATTGACTGATGTTTAACTTTCTCAACAAGAAGATTCTGAAGGGTAAAAAATCGAGATGTTTTCACCTCTTGACAATTTCAACGACGACGTTGAATATGAAAAACGACTTGAATCTAACTACGACAACCATACATGGGCCGACACTTTCTTCTGCAACCAAAGACGTGATCTCGTAAACAATGGGGCATTCTGTACTCTGGATGCGGAAAATACTGCCACATTCTAACAGCGAACACCTTGTTTAAAGGTTCAAATAGTGCCGGACCACATTATCTCCTCAAAACTAAAAGCAAGATTGCAACGAAAATTCATGGACTGTACGAATTTGTTCCAGGAAAAAAGGGGCCACTCAAAAACACAGTCGCATCCAGCACCTTCATTTGAGTTCAATTGGTAGGTAATCATGCCATGCGTTCAACAAATTATCCTCTGACAATTACATCAAAAGAATAAAAAAAACACGAAATTCATTGGCTTATAGTGTTGAATTCCTTCTTACAATGTCCAACATGAAGATATTAGTTACTAGAACAGTTAGAAGACTGCTTTGTCTACGAAAACATGACTGATTGACACGAGTAACATGAGTCAACTGTAAGCAAGTTCCTTCAGGAGATACAGACCAACTTTTTGGCCAGATGTAAAAGGAATAAATGCCAGAATTCCCCATCTATAATTCAGGAATGATGGTTATGGAAAATCATTGGGGTTGGGCTGTTACTCTGGAATTAATGGAAGAGGATTTGAAAAAGAAAGACAAAAATGGAAGGATAACAAAACCAACCATGTTGTTTCCCCCATTCTCCTCAGATAGGGTGAAAGAGAGGGGGATCAATGTGAGAGAGAGAGGGAGGGAGGGCGAAAATGTTAGCGAGAGAGCTGGAATTGTGGAAAAAGGACGAGGCTGTTGGTGGATGGGAATTGTGGGGGTGGGAGCGGCCAATGGGCAGATGACAGGGTGGAGAGGGAAGTGTAGGAAGAGGACTGAAAAAAGATAGCGCATTTCAACTCCGGCAGAGATAGGAAAGAGAAAACGGTTCTCAGGCGTACTTGTCTCAACATGGCTACACATGAGAAAAGGGTGTGAACAGTAAAAACAGGTATGAAAATAACCCCCACCCGGTATTTTCAAAGACAATTTTAAGTTTTCAAATTTATCCTTATCCAACCATAAAAGTT
The DNA here is from genome assembly GCA_033070095.1 of Escallonia herrerae. NCBI lineage: Eukaryota > Viridiplantae > Streptophyta > Magnoliopsida > Escalloniales > Escalloniaceae > Escallonia > Escallonia herrerae. The sequence goes on along the minus strand of JAVXUP010002520.1, from coordinate 3,797 downwards.
TTTGTAGCTCAATAAGCAGACTACGCCCAAATGCACGTGGGCTCCTACCAAGGTGGACCCAACTCACCCTTTTTACTCTGTGGGGACGAGGGATGCCGAGGGGAGGATGGAACCATAGGGCACATGATCATACCACCAAATTTTCTGGTGGATTTTTAACCATTCTATTCTGCTTGTCCTGCCCGACCAAAAACTGGAACTGGATCCATAGGGCACACTGATCAATAGAGTGGGATGGCTCGTTCCATGCCCCAGGCACAACATGAAACAAATTTTGCCGTCCATTCTATTCCAACCTCTAGCGATTCTAGAAGGCCAAACAAGCCCTAGGCCACCTTTCATGCAGCACTTACCTATTTTCTATTTAGCTTGCATATTTCTGTTGAATATATGAAGATACCTGATTCTTCCCTTCACCATTAAACAACGAATTACCACCACGCAGCTGACAGCTCTCCATCTGCAAAACATTGGAAGCATAAACTTGAGGAGAAAAACAACTATAAAGTAATTATTCAGAATCGAAATTAAAACTAACGAGTGATGAACTTGCAAGCATCAAAGACATTTCAAAACAATGTCTAGCAACCATAATAGAGGGAAACTGCAGACAGCTCACTGGACATACAGCTCCACAGCTTTTCAATATTGCAGTGAAGGATAATGAATAAAGCATCACAACCTCTCAATTAAACACATGTAGGTGATAGCAATGCAAATGTAATGCTTCCTTTCCTGTTTAAAAACAAACTGATAAAGTTCTACTAGAGCAGGTTACAAAGCGAGGACTACATTCTTCAGTTCAGTGCAACTATGGTCCCAACCTTAAACTGACTTCTTGTGATCTTCAAAACTATGATGGCATGGAAAAATGCGTTACAGCGAATTTTTCAAGCTTGCAAACTGAGCTAACATAAACTTAAATCTCCTTCAAATTCAAGAGGAATCTTTGTGTGGGAGGTCCCGCTGTGGGGTGGAAATATTGGAAGGGGGATGAAAAAGAAAGAGAAGCAAACTCACGCACCAATGTCTCCAACTCAAAACCGAAATCAACGAAATTAGTTCACTTCACCAACAGCTTGAGATCCCAACAAAGCACGATGCCCCCCACTTAGCTACAAAACCCACCTTCAGTTCCTACGAAACTCCACAGGACAACAACACTAATAGCACTAATCCCTTTCAAGTTTGAGTCCCACCATTATTGAAGCCATGCTTCCTATGAAATTACTATTGAACCCAATAGCATTGCAGTCCAGTTCAGCTCCTGGCCGACGAACCAGAAGAATGTGAATGGGAGCTAAAACCAAAGAACAAATTGTACACTACCATGGATTCCAATCTGTCTCACCTTGGCGCTGGTCCCGTACGAGGGAGGAAGATCCCTCCACGCTCCACAGAGCAAGCACACAAAGAAAGGGAGAGGTCAATGAAGAGTGCGAGGGAGAGTAAGCCAGCATGGGTCAAGAATAAGAGATGGTTGGAAAGTCTCTGGAGGGAAGCAAGAGCTTCTCTGTCGTGACTCTAAAGGTAGAGGCAACTACACTATTCTCAGACATATTTAATACCATTTTACTATGTTGTTGTACGCTGTATCTCTTCTAATGAGTCAATGGCGCCAGTCAGGTGCGTTTACAATACGCCGTGTATACATATTGTGTAAGGTAGAGGCAACTACACTATTCTCAGACATTTTATACCAGTGTACTATTGTTACTATTGTTGTACGCTGTATCTCTTCCAATGAGTCAACGGCGCCAGTCAGGTGTGTTTACAATACACTGTATATCCATATTGTGACAGTAAAGTGCGTCTGTCATCCACTCTTTCATTACAACTAGAAGACCTAAAATGGGATGCTGCAACATGAAGCAGTGACCCATGAGAAAACATGATTTGCAGCCACAGATGGATGTTGTCCACAGCACCAAGACTTGAATAAATCCTCCACAATTATCATCTCCGTAATCAGGGACCGTCAACTGAGCCATCCAAACTGGGTCGATCATTTCTAACCTTCATCTATTACCCAATTCCTTGCACAATATTGCCAAACTGATTTTGCAACTCGTAACCAACCACTATTGTACGATAATTATAAAAACCCTCCAGATCCCTAGATTGCAATATCTATTTATCCTTGAAACCAACATCAGGGCTGCTATCTGGCGCGTACTTGCAACTCACCAACGTAAAGGAACCTAAACACAAACTAGCAGCAGGGAAGAACCAGTAGCTGAAGTCTCTTGAGTGGCATGTTTGTAATAACTACTTTGTACCTCCTCCACAGAACATCATCTTATACCCTCTTTTGAGTTTAGTGGCGAAAGTTAAAAGAACTGCTATGCTATGAAACCTCCAGAGCTAGGGAAGAAGGAACGCGCCTCATCAAACATGTGAGCACCTTTAACAGGTAAAGCAAACTAGCATTTGATGACAGAGGTATCTATTGTGTTCTGCTGTACCACTTCGTTCATTGTAAATTTGCTCATGCAGCCCAAGGGTCCAGCCACACGTGCGCAAAGAATCCTATAAGTCAGTTGAGCTAGATATACTCCTGAAGAAACTTGAGGATCAACAACCTATATTCTACACTGCTGCATCACACCATTGGTTTAAGTAAGCATATTAAGGACAAAATCTACGAAGAGGAAAGATATGAACCCAGCGATAATACAATCAGCCGCCAAAAGGAGACACTAATAGAGACTACATCTAGGATCTACAGAGAGCAAATACCTTAGTAGAGACACAGAAATAAATGCACATCATGTACAATGTCTAGCTTAGAAATTGCAAGCATATAATTCAGGACCCATTAAACCCATATAACAAAGACAGAATACTTGCCTATGAAGTCCAGGTCAGAAGCGAGCCCCTCGTCAACTGCCATGCCGACCATCCTTCCTTTAGATGTAACAGGCTGATATCAACGGGCAAAGGAGCAACTCGTCGAGCATTAGGGTGTCCAGGATGACTTAACTACTGAAATATATTGCAGATCTACAATATGATGAAGAATTGCAACAAAAACATCTGCACAAGAAGTGATCCAGGGATACTGCACAACCTTATCCTAGATGGTTGGGAATACATCAGCAGGACTTGGCAACTTTTCAATCTGGTATCCGCACAAGCCTATGTGGTTGTATATTTAAAGCCCATAAACCATCACCATGGAAACACCCAAGGAATTTGATACAAGTTCCACCACCATACACCATGGTTCACTATATGGCGGATCCATGTGATACAATTGGGAAGACCAAGATGTACAGCCCAACTTCCATGGAATACAGCCATAAATTCCAGTTTCCAGTGAAATAAACGAAAGGAAACTAATCCAAATTGCAAAAATAGATGTATCACGAACAAGGAAGTCTGCATATAAACTATACTCTTTCCTTTTCTTTTCGGTCTCTTAAGCACACCACCTGCTGAATGCTGCCTTAACAATGAAGAGTACCCATTGCTTTCTTTGATCCAAACGCATCCATCATCTCACAAGTCATAAAAGAGCTTTGAACCAAACAAAACATACAAATATATAGTTCCACCGCATTTTAAATCGCGTCAAGCAGCAAGAACATCAATCCTTCAAATGGCACCTCAGAGAGAGCAATACACAGAATATTGGTTTAGTACATTAGATCCTATCCACTGCTCACAAGGTAATATAACCACCTAATTGTAAAAGCCACTAAAACCCACTAACCACTCATTGCCCTAACAGTGCTGTTGGTCAGAAACAAGTGAAACAATCCAGTCAGTTACAACATATGAGAAATCCAAGCCAT